>VNJR01007048.1:0-10083 GCA_008042585.1 Drosophila punjabiensis
TCGACGGGATTAAAGAAGCTTGGTCTTCAATATCATTACAATACATTGAGAAATTGTACGAGTCACTTCCCAGCAGGATCTGTGAGGTCCTGGAAAATGGGGGCGGGACCACCTAGTATTAATATGATTAGAAAATAAGTAAATAATAAGATAAAACATAAAACACTACTAGTTGTTAAGCATTAAGTGAAAATTCATTAAATTTAAACAGGGGGCGCTAATCTGATGACGCAAAATAAAATTCATATTTTGGTATACATTTTTTTTTTCAAATAAATAAAATATTATTGTTATACTTATCATTATGTACCTTATCTTATTTTGAAGAATATTATTAAAAGTATCGTAAAAAAAAAGTTTTATGGCTTTAGCCTTGATAGTCTGGATAATATTGGATATTACCCGAGAACGCTCAGGGGGCGCTAATCTGATGACGCGCAGTGTATAACGTTATTCTCAACGAGCAATGGCTCATATCGCTTCACGCTATTACCATTTGGTTTAAAAATAGCCCCAAATTAATTTCAAAGAATGATGACAATTTATATACTAATGAAACCATTGATTTAGATCAATTCTTTCAAAGGCTTGAAACGCAAGCCGGTATATATAAAATCAGCCAACTCAAATTGGCACCGCGGGAAAATATCTTTCAATACGTTTCCATGGAAAATTTCAAAAAAATGGAAAAATAAAAAAAAATAAAGAAAAATAAAATATCAAAATCTTTTGGGGCAATGCTACTCCACCCGGTGTCCAAAATAAGTTCTGAAAAATAAAAAGAAGCTATCTTGTCTAAACTACATGATGATCCCATACTAGGAGGACATACAGGCATTATAAAAACCTTGGCCAAGGTCAGACGACATTTTTGAAAAGGTATGTCAAAACAAATAAAAGACTACATCCGAAAATGTCCAAAATGGCAGAAAGCAAAAACTACAAAGAACACAGAAACTCTTCTAACAATACCCTGCAGTACCATTCATCAGTAAATTATCAACACATATGGCAGTGTTGTTGATGAAAAGTTGATGAATTTCCATACAAATTTGCTGAAAAATTTTGTATGGGCATGTCCGCGAAATTCATCAATAAAAATTCATCAACTTTTCATCATCATTTTAGACAAAAAAGTCATAAACTTTTCATCAAAAATTCATCAACAATTCATCAACAAATTCATCAACAATTCATCAAAAGTCAAAAAAAAAATTTTTAAATGTAATAATTTTTGATCAGCATCAACAGCCGAGTCGATCTAGCCATGTCCGTCTATCAGTTTTAAAGCTATCGGAATGAAACTTTGCAGATAGTCTTCTATATACTCTCACTCGTATATATGTCGGAATGAGCCGGATCGGTCAACTATATCATATAGCTGCCATACAAACGATCCGTAAATTTGTTGAAAAAAATTATAACTTCACTGTTTTTCAACATATCTTGATCAACTCTCGGTTATAAGCTTTTTATATTGTTTCTGATTTTTAAATTTAATTTTATAAAAATCGGACTACTATATCATATAGCTGCCATAGAAACGGTCGGGAGGTTTTAGAAAAAAAAATTATAACTTTGTCAGTTTTCAACATAATTTCTTCTACTTTAAGAAACTAGTATTTCATAATTTTTCAGAATTTTGTTGTAAATTTTATAAATTTTATCATACAGCTGCCATACAAACGATCGGTAAATGTGGAGAAAAATTAAATTTTACTTTATATGTAAAAATGTATAAAATGTTAAAAAATGTAAAACTGTAAAAATTGTATGAATATGAAAGTAATTCATATTATATTATATTGGGATAGATTATAATTGATAAAATTTAAATCTGCAAGGGTATACAAACTTCGGCGTGTCGAAGTTAGCTTCCTTTCTTGTTTATTATCACATAAAAGCAAGAGAAATAGTAATAACAATACTAATAATAATAATTTAAAACTACAGCATTTTTTTTTCCTTCTTTCAATGCATCTGCCTTCTTTCCTTCGTTAATTTTTTCCTTGCAGCGATCCAAATTCTTTTCACACATGAAGATCTTCATTAGGTGGCTCGGATGAGACAGTATGACCAATGGCATCTAGAAAAAATAAACAGTTTTTTTTATTATCATATAGTTTTTGTTATTTTAACCTGGTAAAAAACTATTTCACTGTCCATTATGTTAATACTTAAGAACACTTACCTGATAAATGTTTATTGTAATTTAAACTTAATTTTCCTTTTAAATTTGATTCTGCTTCTAGATTTCTCACTTACTGAAATGCAATTGATAAACGCGAAAAAAGACACGCGCTTTTCAGAAGAACAAATAGAAAACTGAGCCAGAGCAACGGTTTCTCTTAATGTTTGTTTTGTTTTACACGGTCCCGTAGAATACCGTTGAGAGAGGGAGAGTGCGAGCGAGAGGGACTATCTAAACGCCGCTCTTTGTTGATGAAAGATTGATTAATTTTTACCTTTTTTCATCATCTTTTCATCAACAAAATTCATAAACTTTTAATCATTCTTTCATCAACAATTTTTGTACAAAAGAAAAATGAGAGCGCGAGAGAGTCAGGTTTGACCAGAAGGCCGAATGAGAGCGTCGGCTCGGTCGAAATCGACGTCGGCTGTTGATGAATCGTTAATGAATTTGACCTATTGATGAATTTTAGTACTGCTGGGTAACAGAAACACCAATATCCGCTTTCGACAGAGTAATCATAGACACAATAGGGGCACTACCTAGTTTAGAGAATGTGAACGAGTATGCAGTTACACTTATTTGTGATTTAACGAAATACCTCGTCGCCATTTCGATACCAAATAAAAGTGCAAAGACTATCGCTAAAGCTATATTTGAATCTTATATTCTGAAGTGCGGTCCAATGAAGACGTTCATTACGGACATGGGTACGGAATATAAGAATTCAATTATAAACGATTTTTGCAAATACATGAAAATCAACATAACATCAACTGCACATCATCACCAGACAGTTGGAACAGCAATAGAAGTAACAGAACTTTAAACGAATACATATGATCATATATATAAGTTTATAAAACTGATTGGGACATATGGATCCAATACTTCGTATACTGTTTAGATACAATCCTCTCTATGGCACACAATTATTGTCCATATGAGCTAATTTTTGGTAAAACACCAAATTTACCAAAAGATATTAATTATATTAATAGAATAGATCCACTATATAATGTAGAAGATTATGCTAAAGAAGTTAAGTTTAGTTTAAAAACAGCACATAAAAGGTTTAGGATAATGTTTGAAAAAAATAAAGCAAAAAATAAGGAACTTTTTGACAAAAAAGTTATAGATTTTCAACTAAAAATAGGAGTAAAGTCTTATTAAGAATCGAAAATGGCCATAAACTGGATCCAGTATATATAGGCCCTTATACAATAGTTAACATAGAAAATAGGGACAACATTCTAATTAGAGATAACAAAAATAGGACGCAAAAAGTTCATAAGAAAAGATTAAAAATATTCAACAGTTAATCATAAAAAAAAAATAATAATACCAAATAAACAAAAAAAAAAAAATAAGTAAAAAATATGTAACACCAAATAAGAGAACCAAGTATATTTCAAGTGCAATGCAATATGACCGCAAAAATAAGCCTGGGACTAACATAAGCGCAGCGTCGGCATGTTAAGGAAGCATTCCCTCTCGCACTCACCAGCGCTGAGCATATATATAATATATAGATACATAAGCACTGATCGCGCTGCTGCAAGTTCCCTAGGTAGGAATAAAAATGTAAAATAATTAACAAGCAATTAATAAAGAACCTTCGAAGCGAACTTTGGTATTGCTTAGTAAAATCAAAATAATTATTTTTGAATATCCTACGATAATATACACAGATAGCCAAGCGGCGATCAAATCCCTCGCAAACGCACGGACTACATCGAAACTACTGGCCGAATGCAAAGAGGCACTAAACAGACTTGCAGAAGACAACAGGGTACAAAAAGCCTGGGTACCCGAACACAATGACATAGACGGAAACGAGAAAGCCCATGAGCTGGCCAGGAAAGGGTCAGAAGAAAACTCAATAACAACAGATATCCAGATCTCACTGAACTCGGTCCAAGCGAAAATTCATGACCAATTCAAACTAATAGCCAGTAAGGAATGGTCGACAAAGACAGACCATAATATACACACAGGTCGACAAAAATCGCACTTTTTTCTGCCCGGAGCATAAACGCGACAGATTCTGATAGATCTTGGTCTGTATATTGCTGATTCGAAAACCAAAAGTTTCCATCACGTACCAATTTTGGAGAAAATCGCGGTCAAAGGATGAAAATGGGCCCTTTACCTTACGTGCCCCAGAGCTGGTTTTAGGCTTAAAAGAAGCCCTCATCTTTCTTCTTCAATATGGAAAAAGGGTCACCAGAGTGCCACCTCAGGTTCACCAGCTATAATGCTTTTTCTGAACTTACTTTTGCCCCAAAATTCTGCTATGTTGGAGCCCTAGTAATACTAAAACATATTGTAACGGCTCGGCTATACGTTCGGAACTTAGATGTTATATCATAACAGTAACGACGAATTTTTCAACCTTAAGCCGAGACTCTCACAATTTTTTTTTTAGATATTCTTGAGGTAATATATATCGAACAAAAATTTTAATTACATTTTTCTAATATGAAAACGACAAATATTATGAATAGTTCCTAGTTTTTTGTTTTGAATTTGCGCGCCAAAGATTTTGCGCAGAGGGCCAGCTCGGGTGAGCTCGAGTCGTGGCACCAGGCGGACACTCCGCGGCCGGCGTCGGTTCTTCTGGAGGCGACACGCAACGTCCAGTACACCAAACAGGGAGCCAACCACGCAGATCCTGACGGAAGCAGCAGAACGAACGATCGAGCTGTTCAGTTGTTACCCAGTTGTAAATCTAAAGCTGAATAAACGTGGTCTTTACCTAATTACTAAGTAATTCCCCTGACTTATACTCTGGGACCGGGTCGGAAATCTCTTCTAGCAGCTACACCTGACACAACAAATATCTGCGACTGATCCTAGTCATCACTGAGCCGCCCGCCCAGCGACGGATCATCACAACTTTCACATCATATTATTTTAGCAGTTAAAAAATTTTTTTTTACATATTTTTGTTTTTATTTTATACATTTTTTTACATTTACAGTTTTACGCTCTCTTACACATTTCCCAATCTTTCAATGGCAGGTATGCGATATAGTCGTAAAATTTATATGAAATTAAAACTAAAATTTGAGAATAATATAAAATGCTCATATCTCAGAGTAGGTATATATTGATCACTGGCAAAGATATACGTTTTTCCTTAATTTCTCTTTCGGTTCTATGGCAGCTATGTGATAAAGTCGACCGATTTCTTATTATTATTACTAATATAATTGTCTATTGAATAATAAAAAAACCATAAAAAAATAAATAAAAAAAATCCTTGATTAATTGTTGATGAAAAGAGTATGAATTTGTTGGGTGGTAAGGGTGCGTCAATCCAAGGCAAAGTCAGCAGGCAACTGTTGATGAATATTCCTTGCCTCTAATGAAGCACCAAGTCGACTCGCAGGTTAATATCGGCTTAATAGACACCACCTTCTCCTCGGAGAAGGTCCTCCGCGTGGTACCTCCTGGAAACTTACTACGGTACGGCCAATGCGAGCGGCACCTCCAGAGAATCCCTCACCCAATAATCCTTTGACTCCTAATCCTTACCGAGACATGGGCAAGTCTTGAAACTGCCTCCCCTCAAGTCAGGCGTGTAAAGCGACCCGTGCCCACTGAGCTGGGGGGTTAAACCAGCTGTGTTCGAACGGAGCCTTCCCAGGGCCGGGCAACCCTGGGTCGGAACGAGCCTTGCCGTGGCTTAGGGGCGAAGCCACGGTCGACCTTCCTTCAATGCCCCAAACACCTCGGGCCCGCCGCGCTCGCCCTGCCGAGCAACGCGGGCGTTTATGAATCATGGATACAACTAAACAATCCGCTTCGGACCTCGTGGGGGAGGTGAAACCCCAACACCCATCAACGGAAATTGAATTGGACGAGGAGGAGCTACTGCGCTCAGACGATGAGACTTTGGTTTCGTCCAATTCAGAGGGAAGTGTAGAAACTAGCACACCTCAAGCGACACAACCAATGTCAAGTAAAGCTGCGGCAAGCCAAGCCAAAGCGACGGACGAACACGGGAAGACAAAACCGTGGACCCACCAGCAACGAAAGGCGTAGACAAGCAAGGCCCATTTCATCCTCGCCAAAATCGCGAGGAATGAAAAGGAGGGCGCGACATGGCAGACAAAGCCAGGTTATTTGCAGTGATCGAGGAATACAAGCGCTATGAGAAAGAGCATCCAGAAGCGTTTTTGCCTCCCCAAGCGAAGTGCAACCGCTCACAAGAGATGAGCGAGAGTGCTCCGAAGAGAGCCAAGGACGCAAAGGGCGCACCGAGACCGACTACTTTTGTCAAGCCGGCGAAAAAGTTCAGCGAAATGGCCCGAGACAGCCTCGCAATGGCACTTGTTGATAAGCTTAACGACGATGGGCGCCTTTTGATGGAGAAATGGGAGGAGCTCGAGACCCAGTTGGCGGAGATGGTAACTGACAAGATACTGTCCGAGCCAACGGGTCAGTCACCCTCCTTTGACTCCTCGGAAATGGTTAGAGGGCACCGGGTAATGAGTTTTCGCGGGACTTTCTGGCGGACTACGTCGCCAGACTAGGCAAGGCATGGAAGGGGATAAGCATAAAGCTGGTCCCCGCCAAGGATATCCCAAGGAGACCCAGAGCTCGCATTTGGGTACCCAAGGGGCTGTCTAGCCATGAAAGGGTACGCAAGACTCTGCGAGCGATGAACAAGGGAGTCGATATGGAGAACTGGGCCATCGTCAAAGCGGAACGGGAAATGAAGTCCAGCCAGCCATACCTGCTCCTGATAAACCAGCGCTGCCTAGCACAGCTTAAGGAAGCTTAGGAAGCTTAGGAAGGTCAAGGTAAAGATCTTCCTAGACGAACCGGACGATATTCTAGAAGACGAAGTCGAGGACGCCAACAAGCTGTTGGACGACTCGGCAATCGACGACAGCACCCCCAACATCACCCCGATCTAATGCCGACTGTCGTTCAGATCAACCTGAAGCGCAGCTCCCACGCTTCAGCTAATCTGGGGGTCCTTCTCCAGGAGAAGGACATCGACATCGGCCTCATACAAGAGCCATGGACAAGGGACGGGCAAATCTCTGGCATGGCCAGGATATACAGGATATACAACATTATACACAAAATCGACAGGTAGGCCGAGGGCGGGTATAATCATTACAAACAACCTTAATGCTCTTCTCTACCCCAATCTCAGCAACTTAGATCTAGCAGTGGCAAGATTCAAGGCGGCGGATGGGACAGCCATACTAACAGCCATACTAATTAGCCCACGACGAACCAGCACCACCCGAAGCTATTATTAGGGTGATGCAGTGGGCCGAGGAGACTACGACAGTCAAAGGTCAAAGATAGAAGGATCAAGACTTGATCTACCCCGGAAGGAATAGATCAGGAAGTCGAGGACTTCACAAATATTCTGAACAAAGCTTATAAAGAGTCATGCAGACTAACATACTCTAAGAAGACCCACCATGGTGGAACAACGAGCTAGGCGAGCTCAGAAAGAAAGTTCGGAAAGCCTTCAACACAAGTTATGGAACCAAAGACTAGCAGCCGTACAGAGCAATACACAAAGAATATAAAAAGGCGATCTACGTAGCCAAGAAAGAATCTTGAAGTAGCTATTGCGAATCGCTAGGAGTCAAAGACACGGCTAGGCTAAGCTAAATCCTAGCGAGAGGGCACACAAGCCCCACACTTATAAACAAACCCGACGGGACAGGAAGTACGTCGGCTGAAGAGTCACTGGAATCCTGCTGGATACGCACTTCCCAGGAAACCAAAAAGAACCCAGAATAGTGGAAAGCCAGGAAGCCAGAAAGAATTCATTGGGCGATAGATTCCTTCGACAAATACAAATGCCCAGGGCCAGACGGAGTAATACCAGCAATGCTGCAAACGACAAAAGCATGCACGGGAAAATGGCTGCAAGCAATCTTCCAAGCATGCATCAAAACAGCACACATACCACTTCCATGGAAGGAAGCGAGGGTAGTCTTCATACCAAAACCAGGAAGAAGGGGACACATCCACTTCCATGGAAGGAAGCGAGGGTAGTCTTCATACCAAAACCAGGAAGAAGGGGACACATCCAAGCCAAGGATTATAGGCCGATAAGCCTTACCCCATTTCTAATACTTGATATCCACATCAGAGAAAGAACGGAGAAAAACCTTTCCAATGCGCAGCACGCGTACAGAAATGCCCGATCCACTGAAACAGCACTACATAAGGTGGTGCGATACATAGAAAAGGCTCTACTTTTCAAAAACTACGCAATGGCCACCTTCCTGGACATAGAAGGAGCCTTTAATAACGTGAACGCGGATTCCATCCTGAGCTCCCTCAACGGTATAGGAGTAGAAGGGGGCATCAGAGCGTGGATCGGCGCAATGCTGACGAGCAGAAGGATAACAGCCGAACTGAGTAGCACTCATCACACAAGATTTGTGAAGAGGGGCACACCTCAGAGGGGACTCCTGTCCCCACTGCTCTGGCTGATAAACGTGGATGACATACTAAGAACACTAAATAGCGAAGGAGTAAAAGTGGTAGCATACGCAGACGACGTAGTCCTACTCGCTTCAGGACCATTCCCCGACGTCATTAGCGAACTAATGACAAGGGCACTCACTAAACTCAATGCATGGGCAAAAGCCTGTGGATAGTGCATAAATCCAAGTAAAGCGGAACTAATGCCCTTCACTAGGAGAACAAAAGTCCCCAGCTTCACAAAACCAAAGATAGATGGCATAGAATTAGAGATATTACAGCAGGCAAAGTATCTGGGAGTGATACTGGATGCGAAACTTGCATGGAAACAGAACATCAACGAAAGAGTCAAGAAAGCAAGCATAGCATTCCACTCCTGTAGGAAGATGTTCGGAAAAAACTGGGGCATTCACCCCAGGATAATAATATGGCTTTACACAGCGGTTGTAAGACCCATACTCACATACGGAGCACTAGTATGGAGGCCAGCATTAACTAGGGCATCCAGAAACTCACAAGGATACAGAGATCGGCATGCGCAGGAGCCACGGGAGCACTGAGATCATGCCCCGCATCGGCGCTAAATGCCATCCTGAATATAATACCGATAGAGCATTTCATCAGGAACACTGCAGCACTAAGTGCAGTACGACTAAAGGCTGGAAAGACTACCACACCGGACACTGCAGGATTCTATACGAGATAAACAATCGGACCACAGAAGACACAGACAACATGACAACCGAACTGCGATTCGGTAACACATACACCACTACATACCCTACAAGGGAAGACTGGAAGAGAGGGAGGGTAACCGAACCGGATGACGGCTCAAAGATGAGCGGCGGGGTAGGGGCCGGAATCTTTGCCGAGAGCTGGAAGGTGAAAGAATATTTCCACCTCCCAGAGTCAGCGACAGTTTTCCAGGTGAAGGTTCTCGCGATATTGAAAGCTGCCGAACTTTCGCTAGATCGAGGCCTCCAAAATACCAAGGTGATAATATACTCAGATAGCCAGGCGGCGATCAAATCCCTCGTACAAGCACGGACGACGTCAAAACTAGTGGTTGAATGTAAAGGGGCACTAAACAGACTTGCAGAAGACAACAGGGTACAAATAGCCTGGGTACGCGGACACAATGACATAGCCGGAAACGAGAAAGCCGACGAGCTGGCCAGTAAAGGGTCCGAAGAACACATAGTAACAACAGATATCCAGATCTCACTGAACTCGGTCCAGACGGAAATTCATGACCATTTCAAACAAATAACCAGCAAGGAATGGTCGATGAAGGCAGAGCGCAGAAGATCGAAACTATGCTTGCCAGAATTTAATAGGAAACGAACCGCAGAACTGATCTCCAAGAGCAAAAAGGACATCAGGAGGGTAACGGCAACCATTACCGGCCACTGGCCAATAGG
>VNJR01007059.1:0-189663 GCA_008042585.1 Drosophila punjabiensis
TAGCTAAAAATAAATAAAAATGATATTAAATACCAATAGCTACATCCAAATGCAAGTAATAAATTATTTAACGCTCAGAAAATTATTTAAAAAATTTTAAATGTACCATTATGCGCAATTTAGTTAATTTAATGTTCTTACATTACAAAATCCGTTTAACACAAGAAAAGCGTTATGAAGGGGACTTATTTTTTTCACCGGTTTTTTGGAAACACCTTAACTTTCTCGCTTTGTTTATTAATCAAGATAATTTTATCGATTTCGGATTTTAATTCATTAATATTAAATATTGCGAATATATTATTTATTTTAATAAAATCAAATCTATGTATATTTTTGTATTGTGAATTTCATATGCTTTTCCTCGTTTTAAAAATGATTGGTCATGCCAGATGACAGACAAGTTAACTATGGGTTGTGTTGTCGTCCAATGTCATAAAAAATACAACAAATTATTTAATTGTGGCAGTGTAAAGTAGAAAATACGTAAGCACATTACAAAAACAGCTAGAATAACGCCAATTTTGCTTGGAAATATATTTCACGCTAGCTGCTAGCTTACCACCAGATACGCGGGTAAACAGCTAACTGCGCAGCGCTGGTCATTAGAGCTGGGATACTATCGATGGTCGCGCCATTCGATAGTTTCGATGATTTCAAAGCAAAAATTCGATAGTATCGATAGTATAGTCATATTTACTTCATTTTTTCCATATAAAGGTTTTTTGTTTTTTAAGCTATATACATAATAAAAAAGAGTAAAAAAAAAATCAAAATTATTCTTTCTTATCATTAACATAAATTATAAGGCAACTTCAACAGAGATCATAAAAATTCAGGTCATTTTTTATATAAAATTAAAAAAATATACAAATTATTCTATCCAGGAATTTTTCTGCAAAAATAACAATATGTCCACATTATTCGCCTTAAGCGAAGCTCTGCCATTATTTATGACGAGTCCAGCCTTGCTGAACATACGTTCCGACTCAGTGGAGGTTGCGGGAACACATAAAAATTTCGGCACCAACACCTTTCAATTTAAGTTAAGCTAAAATGCGTTTTTATTAGAAAAGATATAATATTCAATTTTTTTAATATCTCTTGCCCAAATTCCGCAACCAAACCACGTGTTTTGTTGTAATGTCAGTGAAGTTTAAAAATGCCCAGCACCATCGATAGTGTCAAAAAACTATCGATGGTGGCTCAGAAAAGCAAAAATTCGATATATCGATAGTGCCATCAATAGTAACCCAGCTCTACTCTGCAGCGCAGCGCTCGCATTGTTATTTTTTTTGTATTTTTTTTTGACTCGAACGAGTTGGTTCGATGGCACCGTTAGCCAACAACAATAACAATAACAGACCGCGGCCAAGGTGCACCGAGAATATTGTTTTTTAACCAAAGTGAACGTAATATCGGGAGGAGCTCGCGCGGATCGTAAACATATATTTATTGCTGCCTCCTCCTGCAGAGAGAGTGAGAGGGAGAGCGGGTGTGCGTGTGTGTGCGTGTGCGCGCCCCCCGATGTGAGTGTGTAGCGGGCGTGTGTGTTTCGGTCGAAGTGTGCGTGTGTATGTGCGCGTATAAATTTGGTGTGCGGCAAAGGCAAAGGCAAAGGAAACGGGATAAGGAAGAGGAGAAGGAGAAGGAGGAGAGGCTGAGGGCGAGGGAGGCGCTGGAGCTGAGGCTGGAGCTCCTGGAAGTCCACAACCAAATCCCAAAACCGAATCCGCAAAAAGGCGCTCACTATGAATATTCTGCAGAAAATCGGTGAGTACCGTTAGTTGCCGCCAAAGAAAAACAATAGGAAAAACGCAGATATGTTTTTTTTTTTTTTGTGATGGGGATTTTGTTTCCCATTTTCTTAGCTCTCGCTTCTCTTTTCGCTCTCTATGCCACTGTGTGTGTTGGTTGCTGTGTGTGAGCGTGTATGTGTGTGTGTGTGTGTCTGAGTGTGTTTGTATGCATCCTCCAGGATTTCTTGCCCCCCTTCTTCTTCTTCTTCATCATCATCTTTGCTCTCCCCCTCATATAATTTTCACCGTTTACCGTTCTGTGCATCTAAAACACAAACACACGCAGACACAGAAACAGACAGACTCACACTCCTCTTTTGTTGTTGTTGCTGCTGCTGCTGCTGCTGCTCGCTTTTGGGCTGTCAACAAGTCTATTTTTAGATGCTGCAGTTGCTGCTGCTGCTGCTGCTGCTGCTTCTTCTTCTTCTTCCAGAAGTGTTAAACATTGGGAGCATCAACAACAACAACAACAATAAGAACAACAACGGCAACATCAACTTCCTATTGCCATACACGCCCCCGCCCATGCATTTTGCTTCCCACTTTTGCTGCCGCCGCTGCTGCTGCTGCTTCCCATCCTCGCTATTTTTGTACCCTTGCAGGGTATCATAATTTTAGTCGGAAGTATGCAACGCAGTGAAGGAGTCACTTCCGATTTTATAAAGTGTATATATTCTTGATCAGCATTAACAGCAGAGATGATCTAGCCATTTGTGGACGATAAAAAAATGTAACTCAATTTTTTTCGAAATTTTATAAGGGATGAAAGTTATCAAAAATTAAAAAAATATATATATATATTTTTTTTAAATGTTAATTTACACGGCAAACTTTTTAAGTTGATAAAAACTAGCTTTTAAATTGAAAATAATGCATTTCTGGCTGAGTTATGAACGAATTTCATGATCCAAAACCAAACCGCAAGGGTATTTTAACGTCGACTTCCCGAAGTAAGCTTCCTTTCTTGTTTGTTTTTTTGAATTCTCCCACAAATGAAATCGGATGGGAAACCAACGAAAGCGTGTGTTTTTAGTTGGAATTCATGTTCCATTGTCCATTGTCCACATAAATAAACGAAACGAACTGCAAATTCTGATTAATTCCTGGCAAACTGCAGTAGCCATTATATCCTGTTGATTCCCGGCAGCAGCAGCATCAGCAACTGAGGCCTCTTTTGTCCTTAATTTCATACATTGTGCAGCCACAGTCCTGGCCAATGTTTATTTCTCGTTGCCATTATATGTCATTTTAATGAATTGAATGATTTTTGCCTAGTGGTTGGGCTTCCCTCTTCCTATTGAAGTTTATTTCGTCCCTTCATTGATTTCCTGGAAAAAATCCTTTTTAACCGGCGTTTTCCGAACACGCTGTTTTTCCCATTTCAATTTAATTTTCAGTGGAATTGTGCTTCCGATTTCCATTGGGGCAGTAGAAAAATTGTATTTTTTACGTAAACTGGCGAGCCGTGATTCCGGAAAGTCTATTTTTCGCGGCTTTCTATGAATTCCGGGAAAGCTGCTGTTTTTGTTTACTCTTACAAAAATAGCCTGCTTTAATTAAACTGCAGTTGCTCGGCATTCCAAGATGAATTAACTTTCCACTTGCATTATTTTCTGGTGCCCAGAGTTCATTTTTCTCTGGAAGTCCTTTCGAGCTAATTGTTGTGGCAGAACTTTTGGTTTTTAATTGCAAAAACATCCTCTTACGATTTTGGTCTTAATCAGATTGAGTTTCTTATGAAATGCATTCAAAAATAAATAAACTTTCATACCGTTTCCCAGAGTTCATTTTTCACTGGAAGTCCTTTTCCTTTAACGTTATATCCTTTCAAGCTAAATGTTGTGACAGAACTTTTGGCTTTTAATTACAAAAATATCTTGTTACGATTTTGGTCGTAATTAAATTGAGTTTCTTATGAAATGCATTCAAAAATAAATAAACTTTCATACCACTTCCTAGAGTTAATTTTTAACTGGAAGTCCTTTTGCTTCAACATTACATCCTTTCGAGCTAAATGTTGTGAAAGAACTTTTGGCTTTTAATTGCAAAAATATCCCGTTACGATTTGGTCTTAACTAGATTGAGTTTCCAAAAAAATGCATTCCAAGATAAATGAACGTGTAACCTCTTCCTAGAGTTCATTTTTCCCTGGAAGTCCTTTTGCTTTCAAATCCTCTAAATCCTTTCGAGCTAAATGTTGTGGCAGAAATTTTGGGCGTTTAACTAAAATATTGTGGCTTTCGATTGCAGTTCCTGGGAATAGTCTGTTTTTGGTTGCCGGTTATTAATTCTAAATGGAAGAAATATTGACTTTAACTTTATATCAGGTTAATTCTGGTGAAATATTTAATTGGGTGTTCATTATTAATAGGCAGACTGTGATTTCCCAGAAAGTGCATAGGCAGGCGGCATTTAGATCCTTTCAAGCCTATCGTCATCAACACAGGCAGGCTTCCGTTGGCTTTGACCATTATCCTTTTGACTGCAGTCGCAGGTTTTGACTTTCAATTAGTCCGACGAGTAGAAGAGAGCTTTGAGTTTCGGTTTAGTTCGGTCCAGGAGATGTGCCTCCCTGCCTGGTGACTGGCAGCATCGACCGTGTTGTTGGACTTTTTAATTAATTCCAGGCTGCATATAGCTTCAGTTCAGTTTTCACAGACTATCACCGGTTCAACTTTTGCTTAAAAGCGAACAAAATCCGGTGAGAAGCTGAAGTCTGACCTAAACTTAAATACTATATTGCCCTTTTTCAATGTTGTTCTGTTGAGATTTTGTGGTTTTTACTTGAAAATCTAATGGATTTTTCTAAAAGTATGTTTAACACTAACTAGAGACCATTATAAAAATAATCTACTTTTGAATAAGATAAAGCTTATCTGGACAGCTTGCTTAATATCCAAGTTTTCTATTATTTAACCTTACTTTTTTGTGTGCTTTATTTTGTTAACAACTTGACTGGCCAATTTTACTTATTGTGAACCCTAAAAACACAAGGTGTGGACCAATGGCTATCCCCCTTTTTTGTATTTTTCTTCCTTTTAACATTTAGCAAAGTGCAAATTCTTAGACTGACTGACTGACTGACTCTTATCAGAGCCCATTCGTTGGCGATGATAACACGGCACATAGCGCAGAGCACACACACTGCCTGTCACACACACAATTCACACACATGTTCAAGCTGGACAGTAGTTCATTGAAAGTGGAAAAGCTGACAAAACTAGCATAGCTTTTGCTCGCAGTGCTGTCAGTTTTCCTAGCCTGAAAATTTGAAATCATTTTCAGATTATACTCATAAGTCTTGTGATTTTAATAATATTACGTATACGCCAAGGTAGCTAGATGAAAGTAAGTAAGATTCATATTTAAACATATATCTCAAGCTCAAGTTTAGCTGAAAAGGTGCAAATAAAGGTTAACAAGACTACTAGCCAAGGGCTCAGCTCTGACGGCACTCTGGCTCTGCCCATTGGCCGCAGCAGCGATTAGATTGTAAAAGTGACGGCGGCGGCGCTCATCATCATCGCCGCCGCTGCTCATTGTTACCGCTCGCGAGTTGGATCCGCCGCCGTTGTTGGGGTTCGGTTGCTCGCTGGTTGTTGGGTTGACTGGGTTGGGTGGGTTGGCTCTGGCTCTCCACTCACTTGGCTGAGTCAGTCAGTCAGTCAGTCGCACGCGAAATTTTCACAACATCGGTGGCTGCTCTCGCTGCTGCACCCCGAAATTTCGAAAAGCAAATCGAACTGCGAATAAATACTAGTTTTAGTTTAGTTTAGTTAATGTTACTAGGTCCGCGGCAAAGTGATATCATTTGAGGGCGGCGATCCCCCTTCAAACCTAATCGTCATTCATTGATTCCAAAATTCATTGAACGCTTATTTCTTTGTTATTTTTGAGTGAGCTCAGTGTGTGTGATCAGTGTTCGAGAATCGATCGATTTCGATCGATTTTTTGCCCCGCAAATTGAGTTGGAGTCGCTGATGCGTTTGCTCCAATTCCCGCGCCCCAAACAGCAACAACAACAACAATAATATATATTATAGACGACGGAGGAATCGATTTCCGCCTCAAAAAGAGAAAAAATAAAACAAAAACCATGCGCGTTCTCAACACTGAGTTGCGCCTGCGCTTTAAAAATCGCAAACCGCGACCCTTTAATCGCGCTGCCAGTGCCGATGATGCAATGGACATGGGACCGGGTTCCGGAATGGGTTTAATGGGCCTTGGCGTGGGAGATCCCGCCATATCCCCCTCCTCTATCGATCAGCGCCTCAATGGAGCCACCAATATGCGTACGTACCTCTGCGAGATCATAGAGTGGGTGCATCAGAAGAAATAGTAGCTAAGAATATTTAAATTATAAATATAAATGAGGATATTTATATTATAAAAATATTCCCTTAGTTATTATAAAAGAAAAATACTTTTATTAATGTTTCAAAGTTAAATATAAATGATGTTTCTTAATAAGCTCTTACACCTGGTTTTCACAACAAAAACAAACCTTCTTCATTGACTGTTTATTCAATGGTTCTCAGACCAAAGGCATTTGTATTGAAATTATAAATTCCAACTTTAGGTTTTTATAAGCTTAAATAATCTCATAATATAGTTGTATTTACTTCTTATATTTTGGAGAAATTGCAAACCGGAACATCTAAAAATGTGTGTGCTTGCTCACAAGCTAATTTATCATTTTTCTTATCGTTCAAAAAAAAGCCTAAAGTCCCTGCTCGTTTGTTTCAAGATCAAAGTCGGGACTTTTCTAAGTTCTTTAACAATGAACACAATAACCTTATGATCATTTCTTGCTGTGTGCGCAATTCCAATCGAAAAATAGAAGAAAAACAAAACAATTGCCAGTCCTCAGTCCCCAGTTCCCAGTTTCCATTTCCACTTCCAGTCTCTCTGCTTCCCCCCCACTTCCACTTCCAGTTCCAGTTGAATATGTAATGGCCTTGAGCACGGGACAGAGATAGCTAGAAGCCAGAACAGAGATAGCACTGTGCGGAGCTCTCTGGAATGTGGAATGTGGAATGCGATCATTCGTCGAGATAATGGGAATAATGGAATAATGGAGACGACGACGGACAAATCATCATTTCCCAGCCGCAATCGCAATTGCCTCGGAATTAGGCGCGCATAATCGAGCAAATTGATTGAAGAATCCCAAGTAGCCACAGTAACATCGGATCTGATCGGATCGGATAGGTTCAAATCGTATCGGATGGAAGTTGACTTAATTGCCGATAAATTGGCCATCTGACACATTGAGATATATTACGGTTTTTCGTAGGGAGTACACTGTTTTTCGTTTGCTAAAAGTAATTTCGATGGTGCCTTATCTCTGATCAATAGAAAACAGATTGGGAAATACCCAATTTCCATTCTCATTTGGAAATGGGGTTTCCAATTGTGCAGAGTTCAAAATGATCTCAATTATTGGAATTTGTTCATCAGAATTTTGCAGAGTTTACAAATGAACTCATGGAATGCAAATTGTTCACCAGAACTTGATCCTTATTCATTGATTCATTTTAAATAAATTAATAATTATAATTAAAAATAATTTAGTGTTAGATTTCGTACATTTAATTAAGTAATTTGGTACAACATTTGAAAATACTATTGATCAAAAATTTTGTTCTTACCTGATTTGAATATGAATGAAATATATATATTAGCTTATTTTTCTTCCTGAGTTGAATATGAATAAAATATATATTAGCTTATAGTTCATATATATAGCTTTCTTTGATTGATTTATAATGGCAAACAGGAAGCTAGGCCATAAACTTGGTAGTCCCTAGATAAGGTTTAAGGATACATGTACATGTGGATAGTGATATGATTTTTAGAGAACATTTAACATTGTATAATGAATAATTTTATTATTAGTTAATGGATATTACATATTTAATAATTAATATTGTGCAGAATACAAGGCCCAGTATCATTCGCTGTTACGTGCCTGATGTGTTTATTCCTAACCCGATCTGATATGGTACGGAATAGGGTTTGGAATGGTATCGTATCTAATCTAATCGCTCTGCTCCATGTCTGTGTCAACACATGTCCACTTGCCCACATTGTTGGGATTGTCAGCATTTTGTGATGTGATGAGATGTGTGTGTAGTGTGTGATGTGTGTAGTGTGCGGTGTGTGTGCTTGCCTACGACATTTTGGCATGCAGCAAACGAATGAAAACATTCCCCGCCGAATGCGAATGATGGAAATGTAAATGCAAATGTAAATGCGAGATTTTTGTGTGGAGATGAAAAGGGTTTTGTTTAATTGTTGTTGATTGAACAATTCCGTGTTTGGCTTTCACTACTACTGCACTTTCTAATAGTTAGGAAGCTCGGTCACCTGTTGCCGCTTCCAATTCACTTTTTTTCACTTGAGAGAATCGAGTTTGGAGGGAAATCAGGTTGAAAAAGTCCCTTAAAAGCACTAATTGAAATGCAAACAAGTTATTTCTAAAGCTCCCATTCTAAATACTCTTAAATCTATAAACACAAATCGTGAAATTCTAGGTAGAACCCTAAATAGAAATGATTGGAAAATGGAATACGTAGAAAGGTTGCCAATGCAAGTGCTCTAGTTCCAGGAAAGTTTCTTACGGCTTTGAACTTTAAACTTTCCGTTTTGTGGCCAAGGATGGAAATAGAATAACTAGGAACCGGGCTGCTATACCCTCCCTCCCCTCCTATATCCTCACCACCACGATCCTGTGAGAGAAATCAGCTTATACATATGCATGGACAGACATGTGTGTGACCTTTTCAAATAGTCGCCAATGTCTCCTATTGGCGGGAAATGTATTTTTCCAAAGTGAAAACTTATTTCCCGGGAATATAAACCAGCACTCTCTGGACAAAAGCAAGAGAAGCAGGCACACACAATTGTCAGGGATTGATGGCTTTGTGGCCAGCCATGGCGGAAGCCACTGCGCGTCCACTTTGCCAGCTTGCCAGCTTGCCGGCTTGCCACTTGCCACTTGCACGTTGACAATGCTCACAAAGGCGACTGCCAGGCTGCCGGGCTGCCAGGAATCCGGGAACACAGGAGCAGTGGCAGTGTAGCCAAGGTCAAAGGCGAATTCCGAGTGCGATTCCTGGGAATAATTTGCGTCCGCTTGCGGCTGATAGGTGACATGTGTTGCCAGTTGGGAGCTAAGAGTTGCAAGCTGGAAACTGCGAGATGGCGGGTCAAAGGCTACTCTCTACCGGGAATTGGCTCGATTGGCTTGGCTTGCCTTTGACCCTGACCTTAGGGAACAATCCACGGGGGCGTTGCCACTGCCTTGGGAGTGAGCTGCGTATAAGTAAGCCCACAGATGCCTAAAATTATATTTTTTTTGTTCTTTTCCTATTGACTTGAGTTGGAAAATTATTTAATTGAAATGAGCAGCGATTAAGATAGCGGGATGTCGGCAGAGTCAAAGGAAAATGAAGACCACTTGTATCGCAAAATGTTTCAAAATGATGAAAATATATCTATACAATTTATTTTCATTACTACACTGATAAAAAAATTAAATCTTCTTTCAAGATTTTGTGCATTCTTAAATTAAAATCTTGATATAAGACCAAAAATCTTAATAAAAGACTTAAAACTCTGAAATTACAAGATTTAAAGCTTCATTAAAAAAGAAGACCAAAATATTCTTGCGCTAATTTCGTAACCAAAAGTCTTGAAAAATGACCAAAAGTCTTTAACTTTTTTATCGGTGTAATTGAAGGGCTTTAAGGGAAAGAGCATTTTTTCTGGCTAAATTCTTTATAGGGTTTAGATGTTCCCCAAGATCTTGTATTATTAAGATGTTCCCCAAGATTCTTGTATTATGGTTGTATTAAAAATCACAGTACCGGCAAACTTATCATAAAGTTGCGCATAAAAATATCCCAAGGATTATGCAACATAGATTTCTTAGGGATTTCAACTGATAAAGATTAAGTTATTAATATAGAAGCAGTAATGGGATAGTTGCTGCCCCCCTTCCTTGCCACCATATGTAATCAAATGTGGCTTGTGTAATATATAAAGTGAAATCATGGCTCCCTTCTCCTAACTCCTCTCATATCAAGTGCTCTTCTTTTTCTTTTGCTTTTTTTTTCTTATATATGAGAATGTATAAGGTCAACGGAAAGCCATATCTTTGGACGTTTATGTTTATGTGTTTGGCCACCTTTAAAGGTGACTTGCTGCGGGTCATCTCTTCTGTGTGGTCATCACAAGTGGGCAGGTAGATGGAAAGATGGTTATATGGTCAGATGGGCAGATGGTCAGATAGATAATGGTGACTGCAAGTTGTGTGTTGTGTTGTTTCGGTGGCGCCCAAGTGAAATCTTGGCTCTGGCAGTGAGTCCATTGTCAGGTGTCAGGTGGTGTTGGGTAGTGGGTTGCCCCGGCTCTATGGTCACGTATGGAATGGCGCTTTCCCTACTCATAAGTCTGTTTGTGTGTGTGTTTTGTCAACTCGATTGTGTGCGCTTCTCTAAACTGCCTTTGTAATTTTCACTTACACAATTGTCATTCAGCACTTTTGCTTTCCTATGCTTTTCCTTTTCATACTCGGATCGTATTATATAGTATCGTATCGTTGTCTCTGGTCTGTCAACACTATGTCTATGTCATAATTGTTCACCTGGCCGCTGAAAATCTTTCATTCTTGCTTTCTGCCTGCCTGACTTTCTGACTTGGCTTTCGGTGTCTGTCTTGCTTTCTAGACAGAGTTTTCGAAGCGTGTCTATTGGACAGTTACATTGTTGTTTGGAATTGTTCGGGTTTGTTCATAAGCCCCGCTTTTTTTTTTTACCGAAACCGAAAACTGAAAACCGAATCCGAATTGGAAGATTTCATTCCCATTCATTTATTGTTGTTGGTCTGAACCGAAAGTGAAAGAGCCGAAAGAGCCAGCGAGCGAGCATTTCATTGAGAATTGAGAAATCCAAATTAATTGGGCGGCATAGCTGTGGGGTATTCACCCCGAATCGTATTTAAGCGTTTCCATTTAGTTGATAATCGGATTTATTGCCGCGATTCATTTGCAAAACTTTCGATCGCATTGGATTAAGCAATTACGACTTTTTTTGTTTGGTGCCAGGTACCCATAGAAGATGTACATATTTCAAACCCAAGTTTGTAGGCAGTAAGCAACCTTATAAAACTTTGACAGAAAAACTGTACTTTGTTTATAAAAAATAAAACAATATCAAGTAAGGTATTTATGATTTAAAAAGGTACCAGGTTTTCTACCTTTTATATTGAACTTCCCTTACGTTTGGACCTTGCATTCTCTACTAGTTTGGCTCCTTAAAATTTCTGGATAATAATATTAATAAAATTAATAATATGTATAATAATAATAATAATAAAACAGCGTTGGGCTCAAAATATAATGCAGAGAGCCAAGGCGCAGGTAAACCATAAGGAAAGGAAGGAAGAAAACCAACAAGCTTACAAAAATAATATTCCAGAAAATGATCTATATTATAAAAGCACATAAAGATTTGTTGCTGAAATCTCAAAAGAGCCCCAACACACATGATTTGTTGTTGAAATCTCCAGAGAGCGAAGCCTTTAATAGACAACTCCTTTTGCCTAAATGCTACAATATATACATAACTATATAGCTTATATATATAACAAATACCTATATCGTATATATATGTACATATATAACTATATAGTAAATTTATATACAAATCAAGATAAATCCTTAGAATTTCTTAACTAGATTGCATTTATTTTTTATAGTTTCTTCATTGTTTGTTTCAATAGTTGGAGCTAGAGCGTGGGAAGGAAGGGGGGCCTTAGACTTTTCCTCATCTAGTTTTCCTGCTCACACACCCACACCCACTCCCACACGCGCACGCACAACACACGCACAACACACGCACAACACACAGACACACACACGCATCGTCATTGGAGGTTGTCACCATTATAGCGTCACCGACGACGACGACGACGACGACATCGTCATCGCTCCCAATTCTCCACGGGCTTCTCTCAGCCTCGCTTCGTTTTTCGTTTTGGCTTTTCTGCTTATGGAGTAGGCATTAAAAAAGAGCCCCCCCATACACCATACACCATACACCCCTTCTGCACAGCGAGAAAATTTGTGTATAAATTAATTAATAAACATAGATTTTGTTGAAAAACACTAAAGGCACGCCGAAGTTTCCATACCCTTGCAAACTGCAATTGGATCAATAATATAATATAATAAACTCTCCATATTTAATATAATATGAATTAGTTTCACGGACCTACGCTTATGGCTAGATCGACTTGGCTGCTGCTTTAAAGTAAAGCTTTAAATCCAAATAGTTCTTAGTCAGAAAAACCTTTGAAATTTGCCTAATTGGGTAAACTTAAGGTAACTTAACTTAAGCGTTTAAACCGATTAGGTTTTTTAAGTAATACCATTTAATTCAATAAAAAAAGAGTTCATCCTTTTAACTAGAAACTCCCTTATGATAGTTATTTATTAAAAGGTCAATCACCCAACTGATTATAATCTTTAATATTAATGCAAACAAACTGATATGAGTTCTTATCTCTATATAATTAATTCAGGAACGACCGACATCCATCCTTTTAATTTGCAATGTGTCATAAGTGTCATTATTGATGACTC
Organism: Drosophila punjabiensis; assembly: GCA_008042585.1. Lineage (NCBI taxonomy): Eukaryota > Metazoa > Arthropoda > Insecta > Diptera > Drosophilidae > Drosophila > Drosophila punjabiensis. The sequence continues at coordinate 12,448 of VNJR01007059.1, forward strand.
ATTCCCTATTGATATATTCTTGTTTCCCTGACTAAAGTCATCATAATTCTTTCGGAATTTGCAACATTTGTAAGAGTGAATCATTGGTATTTGTTATTAATTTACAAGCACACAAGTATGGTATAAGAATAAATCAAACTTTGATATAATATTGTATAATTTAATTAAATGTAAATGGGAGTTGCCAGAAAACTATATAAAAAATGTATTCTTAAGACAAGTTGAAAGATTTAAAGCATTGGCTTTAATTTTTTGTTTTAATTTTTTCAGTGCATCAAAAAATGTTTAGTTTCGTTTTCGTTTACGCTGCGTTGAGAGTTTTTCTTTTTTTATTTTTTTTTTTGTTAGTTGTTTTTAGTTGTTGTTGTTGTTGGTGTTGTTGTTTTTGTGCCATTCCCTTGTTGTTGTCGCTGGTTCTCTGGCAGCGCCTTATTAATTATGACGATGGTCGTCCGCTCAAAAGTTATCTAACCGTTGCCGGGAGCAGAACGCAACACAGAACGAAGCTAAAGCTAAACGGATCGGAAATGTAGAAAATATATAGCCTGAAACAGGAGTGCCCGTGCCCCTGCACGTGTTTCGTTTACAGTGTATTTCGGAAGGTGAAAAGTTAAATAATAAATAAATAGTACAAAAAAAAAAACAATAAGGAAACAAACAACGAAGAAGCAACGACAAATTCTTGAGTGAGTAATCGAGGGCCGAGCAAATTATAAACACGATGATGTATAATTCAACAATTCACTGGCATTGTGTATTGTATTTTTGTGTGTTGTTGTGTTGCTGTGTGTTGTGTTGCTGTGTGTTGTGTGTAGAGTGTATTGTGCCCCACTCTCTCGTACTCAATTGAGCTTTCGGGGAGAACTCGGTGTGTGCTGCTGCTGCTGTTGCTGCTTGCTCCTAAGGCATTTCGAATACAAAATAAGAAAAATACAGAATACAAAATACAAAATACTTGTCCGATGACAGCACCTGCGCGTGACGTCATCTGTGGCACAGGGAAAGGGCAAGGGCAAAGGGAAAGGGAAAGGCCTAAGGAGTTTCCTCTTAGTAGCCACTGTAACAGTCACACACACCCACTTCTTTGAACAGAGAGAGAAATAGTCAACCAATTTGATGATTACTCAAGGGAAATGTAATTTATAATCAAGGAGCTTTCTTTTTAGGTTTTTCTTAATTTGTAGCATATTTTTAGAAACAATTTTAATATGATTTCAAATCATAAAATATATATTATGATAATTTTTAATACATTCTTTACATACTTTTCTATGAAAATACGAAATATAAGATCAAATTATAATCATTTTCCTATAACTATGCCACTTTCTAAAATATAGTATTGATTCAAGAACTCATAAAGTATTTCTTGCTGTGCATATTATGGCTCCATGTGTGTCACTCGATGCAGTTTTTTTTATGTACTTTACCGGCATGAAAACCTGTCGTGATCGTGATCACTCGCTGACCCATGCTCATGCATAAATCAGAGATTGTCAAATGGAAATGGGATCCACTGGAGCCCTCAGACACTCTGAGACACCTGAGACTATAGCCTACACACGGGTTGAAACACCAAGTCTGCCTTATATTTATTGCTATAAGTTACAAATAATAAACAATGTACATACATATGTTGTAGCCTATTAACGATGTGTCACAAGTGAAAACAAACAGCGATTTGTGTTGACCGAAATTGGTCATATTTAACTTCTACATACACGAATTAACATGCGCTTAACAGCTCAACGGATAACATGAGACCATGAGCCAGCGACAAGCTGACAAAGCCATAACATTCAGCTGGCAATTAACAGAATCGCTGTACGAGTGCTAATTTAACAGGTAATCAACAGCAGCGGTCAAGGTAATAGGACCAGGAGCACAGGGTTGAGATAGGTACTTCTTTAAAGCTAAAAAAAAATGTTTATTATTTTTATAAAAATAAAAAAAATTGGTTTTTGGGTTTTTTGTAATTTTTGTAATTTCTTTACAGGGTTAAAATAAGTGCTTCTTTAAAGCTAAACATTTTTTTTTGTTAATTTTATATATAAAAAAAAAATGGTTTTCTGGGTTTTTTTTTTGCATTTTTCAAAAGGCATTCCTTTAAAATTTGTTTTTTTGGAAAAATCGATCATATATTTTTCCCCCAATTAGTGCCCATTTTGTAAGATGTTTTTTTAAAATTAAAAAAAAAATGAGACAATTTTTTTTCTAACGAGCAAGACTAGATCAACTTGGCTGTTGATACAGTTAAAAAATATCGTTGTTTCTTTGCTAACTTCTGAAATAAATTAGAATACCCTTTAAAGGTATAATAATTGAAACGGATACGAAATGACAAGAGTTTTCTCCTAAATTAATTTGATTAATTTGTAATATTCTTCAAGATTTCCCCTATAAATTAATTTTGATAAAATAAAAGGCAAAATGTGTATCAAAAACAGTAAAAATGTTCCGAGTTTTCTTAAATGCTTTAAATTAAACAGTAAATATATTCAGAGTTTTCTCTAATTCTTTCAATTTTCATTTAAATTATTCTTAATAATAATATCTGTTTGAAGATTAAAATCTCCTTTATGCGTTTAACCTTCAGATAATATACATTATCTTGACCAAAAGTGTTAATGGCAACCAAATGCTGTGAGGGGTTCATTGAAGCACTGCCTTTGTGTATGCCTTAAATTGCTGCCCCTAATTAATATGTAACTAACTAATAAATACGTATGTATGTGCCATGGTTTTAGTTTATTATTTTGTTTGATACTCGAAATTGTGTATTTTATTTGCATTGAAAATCAGCATGTTTCTGCTTTGTGTTTCCACAATGATTATGTCATTTAGTTGCCATTTTTTTTTTGTATTGCTTTGCAGATTTCGAATTTTATTGGGCTTTTTTTTTCGATTTCACACTCCCCCTGGGGGTGCCACAAGTGCCTATATGTTTGTTTGCTATGCTTGCTATATACATATATGTATGTATGTTCAGGAACTATCGCGATCGCGGCAGTTAGAAAGCATAGCATTCCAAGCAAACTAAAACTCAAATTCCTCGGCTCTTGTTTTATTTATTTGTTGTTTTCCTTGCGGCTCTGCTCTCTGTGCATGTGCTCTGTGTGTGTGCCCATTCATTCAGCATTTCACATTTTGGGCACTGCAAGAAAAATATAGTATCCAAATCCTTTAAATTTATATATTGAAAGTAAAAAAATTAGTATTAAGGGAAATTACATAAAACGAATTTATATGATAATATATATAAAATGTATATACTTAAATCGATTCACATTTTCGAAAAATTTAAATTTGATATTAGTAAAAACTTCTATTATGCATTTATAATATATATTGTAATTTTAAACAAGAGTTTGCAACGTTTTCGACCTTAAAAAATTTATATAGTCTTAATAAGCATCAATAGTGATTTAATCTAGCCTTTGAATTTTAAAAATATCATTTTTAATCAAGAAAGAAAGCTAACTTCAGGAAGCTAAAGTTTTTATAACCCTGCACGAAAATTAACCATAACTAAACCAAAAATGCATTCATTTCCAATCTGAAAACTTTTCGGTGCTAGTTTTTTTTAGAATAACAAATCCGCAGTACAAATTTAAAATTTTTAGTGCATTTTTGACAATTTTGTTGATAAAAAAATGTTGGAAAAACATGGCTAGATCGACTCGGCTTTTAAGGCTGATCAAGAATACTTTCTGCAGGCTTATTTATGACTCATATTAATTATTTTTTTTATAATTACATAAATATTTTGCAATAAACACGAATATTTTTTCACAGTATGTTATGTTTTATTTTTATTTTTTTTTATTGCTTTTTTTTAACCGTTTTTTTTTTGTTTTGTTTTCGTTTTACATTTCGCGTTTTCGCGGTCGCTCTCGCTAATGGGTTTGCTCTCAGGCGAGCGGCCCTCTCTCCTCCCAAAAAAAAAAAACTGGTTAGAGCCGCAGTAACAATAACAATAACAATAACAGCAACATTGAAACTGGTCAGGAGACGAGCAGCAAATATTGGTCAAGTTGAGAGGCCCGAGAGACCCGAGGACCTTGCATACACGAGCCAACGGCATTATTATGACAATGTGCGTCCGCCGATGTGGATTTTATTAACGATCTTCATTATCATGGTCTTCATCGGGTGTGCCAATTACCAATTTACCAATTTGGTGTCATCTCCTCCTCCTCCTTCTCTCCTTCTCTGCTTCTCCTCCTTCTCCCCTTATTCCCTCTCCGCTTGACAGTTTCTTTAAATCCGCCTAGCCCAGTTCTTTCTTTCTAAACTACAGTAGAGCTTGTGTTGTATTTTCCTCTGAATAATTATATATGTATACCGTTACTAATTACAAAAATCAAAAATATTTTTCCTTAGAAAATAATTACTTAGTGAGCATGAGCAAAAATGTAATTATTTTACAGTGATATCTGTAAAAGGCTATCCACTTAGTAACGAGACTTCCCTAGAATTAAAAAATCTGTTACGATAGGTCGATTTTATTTGTTAATAACAATAATAACATAATTTTTTAGTTAATTTTACTACTTTTCGTCACAAAATTAAATATCATACCTTTTTGGGAGCGTAAGGTGCCATCGTTACTTTTATTTTGACTTGTTAAGAGGTGCTTTAGATTGATAGATATAAACTAAGGGAAATATTAATAGAACCTAAAGGCAAACACCTTAATATATGATTAATTTACAAGGTTGCTCTCTAATTTTATATAATTGGTTTCTTACATCTTTAAATTTAAATTCTTAAATTAAAATTAAATTCTTCTTGAAATATTATATTTAGACCTTAGTGAGGTCTCACTGTCTTTATTCTTTTTGGTTTTGTTTTGAATATGCTTTTTTTTTGGCCAGAACCAGAATTGAAATCACCTCTTGATCGACTCCAGCCTCGGACTCGTTCAACCCGCTCGGTGGCTCCGAACCCACTCCGGGTGCTCCGTTGCCTGATCCAATTTCCTAATCATGCAAAGTGGCTCTCGTCTCGCCGCAACTCGATTGTGCAGTTGCTGGTGCTGCCTCCCGGTGATATCGGGTTTGGTGTTTTTTGTTTTTCGGTTTTTGTTTTTTTTTTTGGCTATGAGTTTGGGTCGCGTCGTCGTCGTCGCATTTCCCCATTTCTGCGGTGTGCCATTAATTAATTGGGTGAACGTGACTTGTAATGCCTGAAACGTCTTAGGTGGCTGGAGGAGGGGAGTGGATGCTTAAGGCTAGTGGGCGTGGCTTGTAACTGGAATTGGCCCAAAAAAAGGAGAATGTGTTGCACTTTAGGGAGTACTTGAAAGTTGGTATTTCGATGGGAAAACATAGAAGAAAGCCACTTAACCCCTTCAGCTTGTCAACAACTATTATTTCCAATACATAAACCTATAATTAATCAGTTATAGTTAAAGTTTATCATAAGAAGTCTGAGTAACTCCCGCACGTCTCTCTGATTACCTGGTACTACTTACCTACTTACCTCTGGTTCCAGCTCCCGCTCCAGATTGGTATATAATTCCGGTTTCCGGTTTTCAATAATCATTATCTTGGGGGGGAAGATTGTAAATATATTTCTTGAGACAGGAAGTGCCGCTTGGCCAACCGATTAAAGCCCTATCAGTAGCAAATTAAATACGTTTCGTTACGTTGATAATAGCGAACGGTGACCTTGAGGCGGATGTATGTAGCCTTTACTTTACCTTTGTTTCTTGCCTAAAATAGAATATAAAGCGCAGATTTTTCGGGGGTAGTGTCAACATTTAACCCATTACCCTTAACCGTTGGTGGCCTTGACATTAACCTTGACAAAAGTGTCCAATGATTAGTTGTAGCCACTTGGGGTTTATTTTGTTGTCTATATATTTTAGTGACCGCTTTTGCTGGGTTTTTTTCGCTTTGTGCTCGCCTTTGTGGTGGCCTGTATTTGCTTTCGGCTTTTGGCAACGCCTTCGATTTTCGCCCATTTGCGCAGCAGCAACAGCAGCAACAACAGCAGCAACAGCAGCAGCAGCAACAGCAGCAACAACAGCAGCAGCAGCCACTGTAGCTCATTTCCAAGGCAAGTCACGAGCGCCACTTGCGAATTGAACAAATCCGCCCCAGAGTCGCGTCTGCCGCCCCCTTTTCCCTCCCCAATTGAAGTCACAGTCACAGCCCTGCTGCACACCCGCCACCTCACCTGGAGAGGAGCTCTTTCAGGTGTGCCAGCTGATTGATAATTGCGAGTAAAATGAAGAGAGCGAGAGCGACCGGGAGAGAGGCCAGCAGCAGCAGCATCAGCAGCATCCCAGGCTGCACAGCGAGAAATAATAAGACTTTAGAGCAGTTTATCAGGCTTGAATTTTAAATATTATATTTATGTATTATAAATATCTATATTAAATTCTATATTTAAGTTCAAGTCTATAATTCGTATAATTTTTGGTCTACTTTTTAAGGGAAATTAACTTTATTCCTTTGAATTTCTAATATCAGGAGAATTTGTCAAAGAATATTCATTGTTCAATTTTATTAAGTCTTATATACATGTTAAAACCTATCAATAGCTTGAAAAAACCTTACAATATCGATATTTTTGAAAAATATCAGTAAAATGCATATCAAAATATATCGAAAATATCATAAACTGGGTCATGAAATTTAAATAAAAGGAAATTAATGGTTAAGACATTGAACAAATCTTTAAAAATATTAGAATAATGCATATCAAAACATATCGAAAATATCATATATTTTATACAATATTCTTAATCTTGAAAAATATCACCAAATGTCTATCGAATATATTGTAAGCTTAGACCTATCGAATTATTTGAAGTTGAAAGTTGTTAACGGTAAGTTAATGATATTCTTATTTATCAGAATTATGTCTTTCGAAAATATATTGAAATATCATTAACATAAAAGAAAAATGCAGCATGTAAGGTTATAATATCAATATTCATGAAAATATTAGAAAAAACATTAATTATTTGTGGCTTTTCCGATTAATATGATCTTAAAATATCAATCGGAATATAGATTTTTTTCACATATGTTTTTAAAAACGGTGGAATATCTTATATCAAATATACATTGATACGGCATAGATATATGTATATATAAAAGTAAAGTTGACTTAATTAAAACGCTAACTTTGTATTTCCACAAATAATTCCCATATGTGTATACTGTGTCTATCAGTGATTTGCACGTTTTTGCTTGGCCCTGTTTTCATTTTTTTTTTTTCTTTGAGAGAAATTAGAGAGAGAGAGAGATAAAGAGAGAGAGAAATGGCAGAGCGGCAGGAGAGATCAGGAGAGTGGCCGAGCTAGCCAGGTGGACAAGTGCCATTTGTTGCTCTTCTGCGGCACTCGTGGCTGCTGCTCCCGCTCCAAGTCCCCAATGTTGTTGTTGTTGCTGCTGCTGCTGCTGCTGCTGCTAATGTGTTGCCATTACCGTTGGCCGGTTGGTTGGTTAGCGTTAGCGGTGTCTCTGTCGCGGACTCCAACTCGGACATCAGTCGCCGTCGCGTTGCCGTTTGCGGATTTTCATAGTTCAGTGCGCTTTCCAGTCGTCGACAACTACGGGCTACGGGCTACGACAACCACAACGGGCCGGCGGGCGACAGCTGACGACAGCAGCAGCAGCAGCAGCAGCAACATCGCCACAGCATCACCATAGCCATAGCCGTAGCCATCTCCAACACCATCAGCAGGCAGCGTCTAAATATAATCATTTTTATTTGTGATTTATTTAATCAACATCTCACCCAGAGGCCAGCGTGCCGGAGATTGGCGAGAGAGTGTTGCGGGGGCCGTCTATGTCGTTGTCGTTGTCGTCGGTGTAAGCGATGGAAAAATAAAACAAATGCAAATACAAAAGCAACAAAAAAGAGCCTCAGCCTCAAATTGCTCTTGAAAGTGAAAGAAATTGCACAGAAAGTGCAATATATATATATATTAACGTATCGGTTATCGGTGATTGAATCAATCAAACAGTTGCTTGTGCCTGGAAATCGATTAGAAAAGTGCGGAAATTGCACTTGAAGAGCGTCAAAAGGACTAGATACGAGACAAGAAGGCCTTAAAATGTCAATCTTTCGCTTGTTAACCAGCGGCTTATCGTTAATCGGTTGAATAAGTTCTATATCGATAAAACATAATGCTTTTTACAAAGTGTATTAAAAAACTATTATAGATACTGAGAAAAAATGCTTTAAATTGGTTTAAAAAACCAATTATGGATAACATTGTATCGATAACAACATCATAACTATTGATAAACGCCCAAATAATTTACCAATCGATAAAACAGGATAACTTATTTTACAAGCTGTATAAAAAATGAAATTGGGTCAAGCAATGTCCTGATATTCAAAACCATTATCGGTAATATCGAGCAACAACAATGGTTAATCGATAAAATATATCGTTTTTCAAACAGTTTTGGCAACTCTCCTGTAAACATGAATATGAATAATATTAATATTGTGTTAAATAACCGAGAAATTTAAAGCCAAGACACAAGGTCGCCAGGTGCTGCAATCGTTAATCGTGCCTCTCTCCCATTGCTTATCGGAATTCGGTGAAATCTATCGACAAACAAAGCAAAGCAAAGCAAAGCAAAACCAAAACATAATATCCGAAAGACGCGACAAATTGGTGGTGTTATGCGTGTGTTTTCGCCTGTTGTTGTTGTTGTTTTTATACATACGTATTCGTGGTGTTGTCATTATGCAACGTTATGCCGCAGTTTGATGAATCTTTTTTGAGCGACTGTGCGCTCGCTGACCGCTGGCGTGTCTACTCGTACACGCTCAAGCAGCTGCCGCCGTCGCATCCCGGAGATCACAAAGCTCCCAGAGATGATGATGATGAACATCATCAGCATCAGCATGAGCATCATCAGCGGCAATCATGGTCGCCGCGAGATAGCAACAATAACAGCAGCATCAGCAGCGGCAACACGTTGCATAGCATTAAATTCCACAGGCGTCGCAAATACAAAAAGCTGGCACGATTGGCGCTATCAACGCCAGCGATTCCACTGGCAATGGAATCGCCAACACTTGGTCTAGTGCCGCACAAGAATGCGCTGTTATGCCGTAAGTGAAAGCTAGCTCCTGCTTGCTCCTCCTCCTCCTACTCCTCCCTCTCCTTGTCTGCCCCTGCCTCTGGCTCTGCCACTTGAAAAGTTCCAAACGAAACGCCTCAGCGAGTCGCGGGGACCACCTAGGAATGCAATTTTATTTGGCAAATGTGCATTTCTCATCTCTAATTATTGCAAAGGCATTTATTACAAGGCTTAGATCATTAATTGCACTACATTTTGGTCAATAATTAGAGTTAAGTGGTTGCAAAAATGCCTCAATCAGCTAGCTTTCTTCTTATATGTTGAGCTAGGGAAAAGTGTGATAATAAAAAATATAAATTAAAATAAATATATAGAGCTCAATATTATATTAAAAATATAATAAACTTTGGTAGATCGAACTTAAAAATATAAATATACAAAACATTTAATTGAATTTAGTTTATAAAAAAAAATAGTTTATAAATAAATGAATAATAAAACTATATATAAATATAATAATTTATAAATTAAAAATAATAATACAAAATATATTGAGGAAAAAAGGCCGATAATCATAAATATAAGAAAAAATAACGAACAGACAGATGGTCATGGCTAAATCGACTCGGCTGTTGATGCTAATCAAGAATTAAAAAAAACTTTCTAGGGTCAGAAATTACTTCTTCACTGCTTTGTTAACTTCTGACTAAAATTATAATATAATATTATAATATAAAAGCTAACTCTCAGTAAAATATTCATTTTGTTACACTTTATAATATATATATATATAATATATAAAGTTATACATTTTAATCAAATTGAAAAGACAAAAGCAGCAGCAACCTACCTTATAGCGCATAATATATAGAATGCCTGGGTGTTGGTTGTGCTGTAAATTTTTGGCAATATTAGTTTTGCGGAATTTGGACAAAGTCAAGAATAAACAGGCTGCATTAATGAACAAATAAATATTTATATATATTTAACACGGAAATGATGATGTCATTGGCATCTAATAACGATATTTCATTACCTTATGGCCAGGCGTAGTAGAAGCTGTAAAATAATCAAATGTGTTTATATGGAATTACATTCCAGAAATATTTATAATTTATACAAATTATTTGCTAGCCACATTATTAGAAACACAAAAAGCAGGTTTTCTTGCAGGAAAGCGATCCAAACTGAAGGGAAAAACTAATTTAAAACATTTCTGATTACTTATTACAATATTTAAGATTCAATAAAAATATACATATATGATTTTTGGGGTTCAGAAGTGACTCCTGATCTATTTCAAGCTTTTGACTAATATTTAATACCCTGCCCCTGCAAGGGTATACATCTGAATGACTGTTACTTGGTTTATTTAATTTCCAATTACTAATTTCATGTAATGGGAAATTTATATATTGAATTGCTCAGTTATGATCTTAATTAAGAGTCTGACCTAAGGGTTACTTGATGAACTTGAATGACTTAGTTTTGGGATATTCAATATTTCATATTATCATCACTAAAAACCAATTCTTCAGCTGTAAGTGAATCAAATGGTTTTCCTTTTAGTAATCTTGTGGCTCTTTCCAATGACTTGTAAAGCCTTCAAATGATTCTCCTTAGTTCCTTACGAACTAATTCCTTCTTTTATACGGAAAAAGTGACCGCGAAAGTGATTCCTGTTATTTTCTTGCATTTATTATTCATTAAAAAGTAATATATAAATTACCCTTTACTCATAAAGTGTCATTTTAACCTACTTGCAGACGGCAGCATCAGTTCTCCATCCACGCCCGGCACCTGCTCGGTCGGTGGAGGCGGTTGCAGCAGCAGCAGCAACAATAGCATCAACAGTGGCGGCTACTCCACGGCGTGTACACCGCCACCGGCAGCGCATCACCATCATTCTCACCAGCAGCAGCAGCAACAGCAGCAGCAACAGCAACACCAGCAGCAGCCGTCAACACCTGGAAGTCGGGGTGGTGCTGGCGGTGTGCCACCCGCACCATTAAATCTCAGTGGCAGTGGACAGAGCGGTTCGTCGGGGCATAAGAACAGCCTCAAGGGCACAAAGTTGGCGCGACGGGCGCGCTCCTTTAAGGACGATCTGATCGAGAAGATATCCCTGATGCGGACCACGAACAATACGCTGGGACGTTCCCATTCGCCGCATAGTCCGCGCACCAAGCACGGGGCCAAGCCGCCGCCCACCACCGAGGAGGTGCAACGGTCCACCCAGACGCTGGAGACGCATGTCAAGGATATATCTAATGCCCTCAAGCACTTCCGGGATGTCATACTCAAGAAGAAGCTGGAGGTGCTCCCAGGCAATGGGACGGTGATCCTGGAGACGATTGCCAGCATGTATTCGGGTGAGTCCTGGGATGGTATTGGTAGCTGAACTGAAGGTGTGCACTTGAAATGATGTGTACGAGTGCCCAAAAGTATGCAAATGAAATCTTCAAGTGCATCTGCACTTAATGTAGCATACTCTTTGGCATTATTCCAAGTGATTTCAAATCTTTCAGCCATTTCTATGGCACTTTCTCCTCAAATAATTAAACTGGAAACTAGCCAAGAAACCCATTTAAAATTCCTCGAGCTTATAATTAAACTCACTTATCCTCCCTCTTGATTTCTCCGCAGTTATCCAAACCTACACGCTGAACGAGAACAGTGCCATTATGACCTCCGCCACGCAGCAGGTGTACCAGAGCCTGGGCAAGCTGATCAAGCTCTGCGACGAGGTGATGCTCTCCGAGGAGAGCGGCGAGTGCGCCTCCCTCAGCAATGAGAATGTGCGCGAGGTCATTGATCTCCTCGAGGATGCCGTGCGGGTAAGTCTCATCAAATCTTTGTGTGTCCCAAAGTTACCTAGTTCACTTATAACATCATCTCTTTCCCCAGAATCTCGTGACACTGGCCCAGGGCAAGCTGAAGGAGGACCAGTGCGCCTTCCGATACAGTGGCTCCGGTCTAGGTAGCATAGGAGCTGCAGCGGAAATAATGGGCGCCGTCACGGCCTCATCGGGCGTCGGTAGCGGAGGCGGAGGAGGAGGAGGACCCGGAGGAGGCGGCGGCCCAGGCACTGGCATTGGTCTCGGCATGGCCAGCATGCGGGTCTCGGCAGCTGAATCGGCGGCGGTGGCACAGCGCACCTCCTTGCCGGACATTGGGCTGACGCCCAAGGAGCGCGACAGCCTGGAGCACTGCAATGTGAATCCCATGCGCGGCTCCCACAGCACCGAGAGCATCCTGCGCGATTCGAGTCCGCCGCCAAAGCCACCGCTACCCAATCGGGCCAGCAATCCGCCGCCGTTGCCGCCCAAGCGACGCAGCCAGCCGGGCGCAGGGGGAGTGGGTTCATCGTCAACGTCCACCTCCACCTCGAACCAGGCCAGTCCGCAGCCCTATGCCCAGTCGCACAACATCAGCCTCAACTCGGATCTGGACTGCAGCTCCAACATCTCGCTGCTGAACTATGGCGTTGATAGGTAAGAGAGCACGCTGAGCACGCTCCTAGATCGATCTCCTGGAGAACTAATGCCTCTTTCCTTGATTGACAGACTCTCAGTGCGCTCGCGTTCGCCGGATGAGAACAGCCAGTGTTCCTTTGACTCGGCGCTAAATCACTCGCGCGAGGAGGAGGACCAGCAGCGGCTTCAGCTCCAGCTCCACCTCCTGCAGCGGCAGGAGACGTTGGAGAGCAAACTGATCAGCCACAGTGAGTATAACCGCCATGAACCGCTGCCAACGATGACGGCAGCTCCCACTCCCGTGGTGGGTACCCCAAACGAATCCCGTACGAAAACAGAAACCGAAACCGAAACTGAAGCCGAAACTGGCACAGCTACTGAGGCAGCATCATCATTAGAGGATAAAGTGCTGTCGAACGCTGGCGGTGCAGGAGTAGGAGCAGCAACTGCCGCAGCAGCAGCAGCACAAGCAGCCGCAGGAGCAGCTGGTGGTGGTGGTGGTACAGGTGGTGGAGACGCCAACACGGAGCTGCGCAAGGCGGCGGCAGCACTCACCAGCAATCGCCACTCCAACGAATCCGGTACCTACTCACAGACAGAATCCTAGCTCGATTGCTGTTACATAATCCTGCTCCCCGTCCTCCCGCTATGAGTTCCGTTTCCCCTCTCCCCAGTTACCCCATTGTATCTAGCCGGATCTCTGCTGTATATATAAGCTCCTTCTCCTGCCTTTTCCCGTACCTACTCTTCCTCCCTCGTTTAGTTTTGTTTTGTTACGCCTTTTGGTTATGGCTTTCCCGTTGACATTTATCTGTATGCTTGCCAGCTCTCTAATTCTTTTGCCTACTCCCTCAGGTTTCGTGTCCATGAAGTCCTTTCGCACCTCCACACAGAGCGTGTCCAAGCGCTCCTCGGACTATAGCAAGTCCTCCAGCAGCAACTCGGAGATTGCCTTCAGCATCAGCGAGTCGACGGCGGCGGCGGCAATGGTGAGCACGGGGGAGTACCAGCAGATAAGCCAGTCGGTGTCGCATAGCAGCCGGAGCTGCACCACCACCAGCACCAGCACCACCACAACCACTGGCTATGCTAGCAGCAGCGAACTGGAACAGATCCTGGACGCGGATCTGGCGCCGGCCCTGCCGCCGAAGAGTAATCAACGAGGTGGCCTCGCTGCCGCCGCCACACCCGTCGTAGCCGATGAACTGGACGAGGCTCAGTCATCGTCCAGTGGCTGGGCCAGCCATCGGAGCAGTCAGTCGGAGGTGGCCGAGCTGAGGCAACTGTCCCCGCAGCAGCAGCACCTGCATCATGCCCAGCAGCTGCAGCAGTGGCAGTCGAAGCATCACAGCCTGATCGAGGGACCACGCCTGCAGCTGGCGGGTAGCGGTAGCTGCAGTGCGTTCGATCAGCGGCATCTCGAGGAGCCGCCGCCGCTGCCCATGAAGAAGAAGCACAGTAAGTGGATGCGCCCACCAGAAGCACCAGACATATTTACATCGATTTCTTTTCCCTCTTCTTTTTCCTCGGTTTATTTTGCATCGAATGTCTGTGTGTGTGTTTTTATGTTGTGTTCTTTTCATTTGTACCGCCAGGCCAGGCCGAGCGGTAAGTGTAAAGTAGTGTGTAAAGTGTGTATGTGTGCAAGGATCAGGGTCATTCAGGTGTCTTCCATAAATCGAATATCAAGCCCATCGTTCAGACTAAACACTCGACAATCAGTAGCCACAAAAACAGTCAGTCCAAACAGTCAAAGTCTCCGATTAGATCAGTCAATCCATCATTTAGAATCTAGGTCTGTGAGTCCGGGGTTTGTGTGTCCTTTTTAGAGCCTATTTATTTCTAGCACATATATTTTACATACTCTCATGGCATTCTATATATGTTATATATATGTTATGTATCGCAAACAACACACCAACCCAACACCCAAATCCCCTTTAGCCAACCCAAACAAGCCACGAAAGTCTGCCAAATTGTTGTACGCAAGAGTCTAACCCATCTCAATTATCGTTCCCACCAACATCTAGTGTTTCAGAGTGTGGCCTTTTCGGGTAAGTCTGTGTGTTAACTAGCGGAGACCTCAAAAATACACGAAACAAGCACAAAAAAAAAATTTAAAAAACCAACAAACCTGCTGCCAAAATGCCCAAAAGAACACCAAAAGAAACAAAACCAAAAAACAAAAATTCACTCAAAAATAGATGAAACTATTTACAAAACAAAAAAAAACTTGAGCTGAAAGAGCTCGAAATGCTTGGTTAAGGGGCAAAGGAAAGCGAATTATAGATAGATTTTTTGGGTTACTGAAGTGGATTAAATTATGTTAACTTAATTTTTACCAGATTTGAGGAGGATTTACGAGTAATAACCTTATCAAAGGATTATAATATTAGATAAAAGCTTGAACTGCAGAAAAGGTGTCTTTTCCGACCCTAAACATCATATATATCAGCATAGAAATCCGAATCGAAGTAGCATAAAAAAGCTTTCCGAATTGAAATGAATGCATTTTTGGCTTAGTTATAATAGATTTTCATTTAAGGGTATATAAACTTCGATTTCTTGAATATTATTCCATTGATTACTATTTTAAATACTCAAAACAAAATTGTAAAGTAAAGTTTTTTTACTTTAACTCTTGTGCTACTCAGAGTACTCATGGTATGGGTACTTTTATGACCAGTTCTAGTAGGAATACTCATGAAACTAACATTGGAACCCCAGATACTGTTTATGGGAACCCGTGGCACCAGCCGTAGCATGGGTACTATCCTTATACAACAGCTACCACTTGAGGCCTTTGCCGAGCCAGTGAGCTTAGGAACCTTTTCTAAATGAACATTTCTTTATTTTTATAACAAATACAAAAGATTAGCAGAGCTAGAGAGGGGGAGAGTGCCCCGGGAAGAGCATTTCGAGTTCGAGTTGCCAGCTTTTCGCTCTAACCAAGCTGCGCCCTTGCTGCTCCGCTGCCCCGCTGCGTTTGATGTTGGTTTCCAGCTGGCGCTTGAGCTCTCTCGATCTCTCGCTTTCGTTCTAAAACCGCCAATGTGTTGTCCCAGCCCCAGTCCTAGCTCCAGCTCCAGCTCCCTGTCCCAACCCGCTCGTTTACGTTCCTTTCTGTTGTGTTCCTTGCGTTGTGTTGTTTCGTTCTCCGCCGATCCCTTGTAGAGCCCAAAACCAAGACCAAAAAAGCCCTTTGGGGGGAAGTTCAACCCCCCCCCCGTAGTCAAGGATCGCTCGATCGATGCTTAGTTTTTATGCTGATTCAAGTCCGAGACTGAGATAATACTAACGCCACTCCTGTATTCCCCGCACAGTTCTGGCCTACATGGAGATCTGCTCGGCCTCGACGCGCTCCATCGAGCAGCATCGCCACACGATGCATGCCTACAACCTCAGCCGCAACATTTCGCACAGCCAGACCATGAAGTGAGTAGAGTCGCAGTCTTCCCTTCTAGTTTCTCTCTAACTCTACCCCTTTGTTTTCATTCCAGCATCATGCCCATGAGCAAAGAGCTGTCGCCGGAGATGGAGACACCGCCGGCGCTGCCGCCCAAGAACTACAAGCAGCGCAAGGCCAACAGCATGGCAACAGGTGGATCCTCCTCTTCTTGCTCCTCGCCAAAGCCCATCATTCTGACAACAATGACTCCGCCGCCGAGCCCCAAGCCCATCATAGTGACCACAACGACCCCGCCCCCAACACCGCCAGCCAGCCCCAAGCCAGGAGCAGCTGCAACAGCAGCAGCAGCAGGATCAGGAGCAGCAGCCACAGGCAGCAGCGCCGAGAATGGGTCCACTGGCAGGCCGGATAGCCGTATGGCCACGGTCTGTGAGGAGCTTAGCGGCGAGGAGAGCCTGCCAGAGGCAATGCCCTGGGCGCCAGCGTTGGATGGCTATGGCGGTTACTACTGTCACTCCCATCAGCTGCCCAACGAAGTGGACAATGCGGGCCAGATGCCGATGAATACGCCCCAGCTGCTGGACGAACAGGCGGGAGGCGAGGAGGCCACCAATGAGATGGTAGCCGGAAATGAGGCTGCCAAGCAGCAGCAGCAACAGCAGCAGCAGCAGCCAAAGGCTGAGGCGGACCCAGAGGCTGTGGCGACGGCGGAGCACGAGGAGATGCTGATCAATATGCTGGAGGAGGTCAACATCACACGGTACCTGATACTCAAGAAGAAGGACGAGGACGGGCCGGAGGTGAAGGGCGGCTACATCGACGCCCTCATCGTGCACGCTAGCCGCGTGCAGAAGGTGGCCGACAATGGTAGGCATTCCCGTAACAAGCACAAGCAGAAGGAGAAGCCTTCACGTTCCCATTTCCACTCTCATTTACCTCTCAACTCTGCCTCTGTTGTTGTCTCTGTCGCAGCGTTCAGCGAGGCGTTCATCACCACCTTCCGCACCTTCATCCAGCCGATCGACGTGATCGAGAAGCTGACCCATCGCTACACATACTTCTTCTGTCAGGTGCAGGACAACAAGCAGAAGGCCGCCAAGGAGACCTTCTCGCTGCTGGTGCGCGTGGTCAACGATTTAACGTGAGTGCTTCCCTGATTCTTGATCCCCGATCTCTAAAATATATATTTCTATGTCCAGGTCGACGGATCTCACCAGCCAGCTGCTGAGCCTGCTGGTGGAGTTTGTCTATCAGCTGGTCTGCTCCGGCCAGCTGTATCTGGCCAAGCTGCTGCGCAACAAGTTCGTGGAGAAGGTGACCCTGTACAAGGAGCCCAGGTTGCATGGAGGCGGAGGCGGACTCGAGCTGGAGCTGGGCGGAGCTGGCGGAGGCAGCAGCAGCTCTGGGGGAGTCAGTGGAGGCGGAGGCAGCAGCAGCGGCCTGCTTGACCTCAAGTCGCTGGAGATAGCCGAGCAGATGACCCTGCTGGACGCCGAGCTGTTCCAGAGGATCGAGATACCCGAAGTATTACTATTTGCCAAAGATCAGTGCGAGGAGAAGTCGCCCAATCTCAACAAGTTCACCGAGCACTTCAACAAGATGTCCTACTGGGCGCGCTCCAAGATCCTGCGCCTGCAGGACGCCAAGGAGCGGGAGAAGCATGTGAACAAGTTCATCAAGATTATGAAGCATCTGCGCAAGATGAACAACTACAACTCGTATCTGGCGCTGCTCTCAGCGCTGGATTCGGGACCCATAAGGAGGTGGGTGTTGGGTTATCCTTCTTTATACTTTGTGGATCTTAATTTTGTGTGTTTTCTCTCCTGCAGATTGGAGTGGCAGAAGGGCATCACGGAGGAGGTGCGCTCCTTTTGCGCCCTCATCGATTCCAGTTCCAGTTTTCGGGCCTACCGCCAGGCGCTGGCCGAAACCAATCCGCCCTGCATACCCTACATGTAAGCTACCAAAGATTGCCAGCAATAAATGGGTATTAATGTGGGGGTGTCTCTTTCCAGCGGCCTGGTCCTTCAAGATCTGACGTTTGTGCATGTGGGCAACCAGGACTACCTGTCCAAGGGCGTCATTAACTTCTCCAAGCGCTGGCAGCAGTACAACATAATTGTCAACATGAAACGTTTTAAGAAATGGTAACTAACTCGGCTTTTTAACTAAATCAATTAACTAATTAATTAATTAATCAATTAATGTACAGTGCCTATCCATTTCGACGCAACGAGCGCATAATACGCTTCTTTGATAACTTCAAGGACTTTATGGGCGAGGAGGAGATGTGGCAGATATCCGAGAAGATCAAGCCCAGGGGACGGCGCCCCGTCAACTACTAATTAGTCGGAAAAACACCAACTATATATATACATATATATATTACAGGATATATACAATATAATTAACATATATCTGCAGAGATAGAGAGAGAGAGAGAGAGCGTCTCTGTCTATATACAAATTATACAAGATATATGCAGCTGCATCCGAAATACATCGTATATATAGTACACATACTATAACCTACCTAAGATATATAGGCTCGACGAGTTGCGACCTCAGCTAAACTCGGCTAACTACTCCCCCCACCAAGTAACTAATAATCCTGGAGAACCACCATCACCATCACCACTACCACCACTGGCTCAGTTTCCAAGGTCCAGAGATCCTTTTACAGAAGACAGACAGCATGAGAACACAACGAATTTTTGGCAGAGAGAGAGAGGAGAAGTGAAGAGATAACTACTATATATGATATACGATATAATGCGTTTAGGGATATCTCTCGATGCAGCCAAGTAGCCCAGCAAAGGCGAGCTATATAGACCATATACCTTATACATATATCTTGCTCTCCAACCAAATACTGATAACTGATAACTGATAACTGAAAACTAAACTAAACTAAAGAACTGTGTGTGTGTTTTTTAGCAGGGACCGTAAATAAGAGTAATGTTGTTTTTAAAGATTTTTATAATTTTTAATATTAAATCATTATTATTATCATTTTGAAAGTAAAAGAATAAGTTTACATTTGCAATGTTTTAATGATTTAACATTTTGAAAGTAAAAGAATTAGTTTACATTTGAAATGTTTCAGGAAAAAGTTAAGGCTATATTTTATAGATAAAAAACTGAAATTCATAATTGTTTGTAATTTTTAACAGTTGAAACATATATATATATAATTTACGGTCCCTGGTTTTTAGAGGAAAGTAAACTGAAAAAAACTTAAGAAAAATCAAACTCAAAATCGAAAACCCAATTAGAGGCGGATATCCAATCAATCAATCAATGAAATCAATCAAAAAACAAAAAAAATGAAAGCAAACCTTCCTTCAATTAAACGAAGCAACTTTTAAAGTTAACCACAAACGAGATATAAATTCAATTTGCTTTTAAATGTAAACACGAAAATATTTGTGGATAAAAACCCGAGGAGATAAAAGCGACATGCGGAGAGATGGAGGCTGGAGGCTAATCAAGAGAAGGAAGGATAATATAAACCCCTAAAGAGAGTAAGGCTCTCCATACATATACATCAAGTATATATATATAAAGTGCAAAGTAGATGCAGGCTTAAGAGACCCTAGCCTAGCCCCCTGTCCACTTCCGGGCCTTTTGAAGGTTGCTGCGAAATGGCAAAGAGCGCAATTCTCTCCCCACATATACATACATATATATATGGATATATATACTAGTATATCAATGTGTCTACCACTCAGATCCCTGATTCCCGATCCCCGATCCACGATCCTTAGTCAAACACACACGTAAAATGTACAAAACCTAAGGGAAGAATTAGCTCGGATTCTCGGCTTAACTTTAGTTTTCTTTATTTTTTTTTGTCTTAAATAATAGCATGTTGTATGTAAGCTTCTGTTTTTGTTAATTAAATAATTACTGATTGTATGTACAATGTACTGAGGGGGATTATCGAATGTATTCTGCACACACACACCATACAGACACACACAGCCACAACACCCACAACACAACCCACATAAACACGCACATAGGAAACAAGACTGTCTCTTAGGATATATATGTATATGTAGTTGTATTTCATTTATCTAAACGAGCTACATATATATGGTATGTACTGCTTAAATTACAAATTACAACAAATTGTTCAAAATGGCAACTAAAACTACACATACACACACACATAACACGACAGACTCCCGAGAAATATATATACTAAAAGTAAAGCATATATAAATAAAACATAAAGGAAGCCTATATATAGTATATATCCGATATCTGTATGTTTTAGTCATTGCTTTGTATGTGCCTCTATTATCTATTATCGATTTTGGATGTTTGTGTATATGGTATTTCCACAACAACAACAACAACAAGAAAAAGAACAAGAACAACATCAGTTTTAAATTATACATTTTAAATCTACATTTACACTTTTACTAAAACTAAAACTAAAACTAAAGAAAAAACTAAGAAGAAACAAACGTGTAATCTAAACAAAGAGCGTGAGCGTGGCGGAGGATATTATTATTAATATATATATATATTATATAAATATATTTAAAACAAAGAGAAGGCATTCATTATTTATGTTTTTACTAAGCTAACGAACCTAAGTAACGAATAAATTATTCGTTTTTCCTTCTATATATATATTTTTTTTTTATTGTCTCCCGTTTATTATTATTATTATTAAATGAAATACTTTTTGTATATGTACGTATGCCTAAACCTAACTGATTAGTTCTTATAATGTACTTCTTTCGTTTCCCCCCGAAGAGACCCAGAGAAAAGTAAAGAAAAACCATAAGTAGAGCAATTTTCAATTGTAAATGTATTTGTAACTAAATGTTATGCGTGTAATTCGTAAGAAGAATGAAAATAGCTACACAATCAATGTATTTTTCCTTTAAACGAACAAATGCTTCTTATTGGGTCGGAGCAGGGATATATATTTGTAATATGTTGTATATCGAAACCAAAGGCTTAAATGATGCAGCAACAGCGGGTTTCTGACAAATGCAAGCTTCAAATTTCAGGCCTCTTATTGAAACTTGAACAAAATTAGCTCTAAAAGTAAGTATTGGTTAAAAATGTAAGAAAAAGGTAAACATTTTGGCGCTTAAGGCATGAAATCTGTTTCCATTCAGAAACATTTGGTGTTTCATGGGAATTAACAGAATTATAAAGCTTATATTGACAGAGTTTGTATACCCTTTCAGTTTAGAACTTGATCATTATATCAATTTGAAAATGGATAACTGAGAACAGTTTTTTCAAAAACAAACACTATCGGAGAGTTTGCGCGCCGTTATAATTTATGTACTTGGACCTTTGGCATGAAAATGTATAAAAACTTGCATAAATTTCGCTCAAAATTTAAATATGGTAAATAATACGTTTATTTTGGTATATTTGAATATTAACCAGAAAAGGAAGCTATCTTCGGGAAGCCAAATTTTATATTTGTACCTTGTAAATGCTGATCAAGAATATATATAATTTATAGGGTCGGAAGGGACTCCTTCACTGCGTTTCAGGCTTTCGACCTTTATAATACCTTGCAAGGCTTTTTTAGACTCAATCGATTTCATTCATCGTTATCGGCGTGGCGCCAACAGCGGCCTCATCTCTAATAGCTGTCTTTCTTCTCTAACTGCCAAGACGCCATGGACATGTGCTTTGCTTAACTTTTGCTATTTTGGAAAAGATTCCTTAGAGTACGACTGAAAACAGCCGACAAAAGCTTGTAGAATGTCGGACGTGCCTGTTACCGAGCTGGATGGCTTGACCAGTGATGACGACTACGACGTAGATTTGCTGGCGGAGGTCGCTGACTGCCAGATCGAGACGGACGAGCTTAATCAGAAGGCCGCCGAGGAGATGCTCCTGGTGGAGTCAAAGTACAACAAGCTGCGTCAGCCGTACTTCAAGAAACGCGGCGAGCTGACCAAGAAGGTGCCCAACTTCTGGATAATCTCGATCATCAACCACCCGAAGATATCCTCCGTTTTGGACGCGGAGGAGGAGGACTGCCTGCGCTTCCTGAGCAACCTGAAGGTCGAGCAGAACGAGGACATCAAGTCCGGCTACCGCATAACCTTTCACTTCGATGAGAATCCCTACTTTGAGAACAAGGAGCTCACCAAGGAGTTCTTTTGGCGTTCCATCTCCAACAGTACGCCCATCAACTGGAAGAAGGGCAAGAACCTGCTCGAGCAGGTCCTGATGAGGCCCCACCGCACCGATAAGGATATCTACTCTGTGTACAAGTCCTTCTTCGACTGGTTCTCGGATGACGCCGATATCAACGACGACGAGGTAGCCATAACCATAAAGGACGACCTCTGGCAGAATCCTCTCCGCTATTACCTGAGGAAAGACACTGAGGAGCCGGAGGATGGCCAAGAAGAGGAGACCGAGAAGGACGATGAAGAGGAGGGAAAATAAGACCAGAACCTGTTGCCTTTTTTAAATTAATAAAAAAAATTTGATACTGAAATATATATGAATTTTGATGGCATTGTTTTTGTAAAGTTGCCCTGCAAGTCAAACTCAACGACAACCCAACGAACATGCTTATTTAACTTCACGACTACCCAACGAACGTACGAATTAAACTTGCCGAATAAAGAAGACGACGACGAGGAGCAGAATGCTCTTCGAATTTAAAATGCGATATTAATTATTAATAAGATGACATTCCGAAGTGCCAAAGATAACTTGCTTTCTTGTTATTTAAATAATTTTATTTAATTTTTTATTTATAAATTACCCTAAAAAGGCAAATAAATAATAATACAATATGACGAATAAATACTTAACCATTAAACTTGAATTCAAATTAAAAAAAAAACGATAATTTTTTCCCAATAATCCACATAAGCTAGATAAGCATCTCTATTTAAAAGTGAGATGCCTGTTGTCCCAATAATGCAATACAGCTAGATAAGCATCACTGGCGTAAAGTGAGATCCTTTTATGTCCCAATACTGCAATATAGCTAGATAAGCATCAATGGTGGCATGTGAGCATCTCTATTGAAAAGTGAGATGCCATTTTCCCCCAATAGTGCATTATAGCTAGTTGAGCATCACTGATGTAAAGTGAGATGCTTTTTTGGGTGCCAGTTGTCCAAAATAGCTAGATGAGCATCACTGACGTGAAGTGAGATGCTGTTTTTTTGACCCAATAGTGCAAAATAGCTAGATGAGCATCACTGGTGTGAAGTGAGATGCTTTTTCGGTTCCCAATAGTGCAAAATAGCTAGCTGAGCATCACTGGTGTGAAGTGAGATGCTTTTTTGGGTCCCAATAGTGCAAAATAGCTAGATGAGCATCACTGGTGGCATGTGAGCATCTCTATTGAAAAGTGAGATGCCATTTTCCCCCAATAGTGCAATATAGCTAGATGAGCATCACTGGCGTAAAGTGAGATGCCTTTTTGTCCCAATAGAGCAAAATAACTAGATGAGCATCACTGGTGTGAAGTGAGATGCTTTTGGGTCCCAATAGTGCAATATAGCTAGATGAGCATCACTGGTGTGAAGTGAGATGCTTTTGGGTCCCAATAGTGCAAAATAGCTAAATGAGCATCACTGGCGTGAAGTGAGATGATTTTTGGGTCCCAATAGTGCAAAATAGCTAGATGAGCATCACTGGCGTGAGGTGAGATGCTTTTGGGTCCCAATAATACAATATAGCTAGTTGAGCATCACTAGCAGAAAGTGAGATGCCTTTTTGTCCCAACAGTGCAATATAGCTAAATGAGCATCACTGGCATCAAGTCAGATGCAAATATTACAATATAGCTAGATGAGCATCACTAATGCCTGCGATCAACAATTTAGTTTGTCCGTTTTACCATTTCGAATAACAGGCGAACAGAAACCAGGAGAGCGACGACAGAAATTGGTATAAACTGTTATAATAAATGTTATGCCAATATGAAGACTAATAACTTTATCTTGCCTACATCAACCACAATATGACAACAACAACATTTCTACGACAACAACTCTACAACAACAATACTTTTTACCAGCCAATTTTCCAAAAATCTGCAAGCAAATTGCTCATTTTCCGATTTGGGGTAACAGGCGAACAGAAAGCAGCAGAAAGCGACGGAGATCTGTTATAAACTGTTATAAAAATGCAAGCTGCTTTCGATCGTTCGGAGTTTCGAACCTTCTTAGATCTTGTGCTAAAAGTTAGCTCAGACTCCAACCAACTTAAATGGCGGGTACTATTAAAGTCTTTTTTTAAATTTGAATTCAAATTCGGCGGTTAAATTTGTTGTTTAAAAATTGGTTGTTTTTTTGTTTCTATGACAGCTCTACAACAACAACACTGTTCTTCCCATCGAATTTCCAGAAAATCTGTAAGCAAATTGCATGCTGCACGATTTCGGGTAACAGGCGAACAGAAAGCAGCAGAAAGCGACGGAGATCTGTTATAACCTGTTATAATAAGTGTTCAAAGTTTCGAACCAGCCTTAGATCTTGGTTTGAAACTAGACTAAAACCTGGCGAATGAGTGAAAATAATGCCATTGAGTGGAAATAATGGTTTGCACCAAAGTAAATCCTCCTTCTGCTGGCTTCTGTGCGCCTGGTGCTCCACAGCCATCAGTCAATGGATTTGAACTAAAAAGGGTTAAAATTTAAGCAATGTTTTGGCTACAAAAACATCAACAACAACAAGAACATTTTTAACAACAACAAGCATCCCCAAAAGCACCCGTTCTTTCCCAGAATAAATACCAAATGCATAGATTTGTTTTTAATTTTTTTGTTTTTTATTGATCTGACCATTCATTTCAGTTGTTTCGTAATTTCTAATTATTTGATTGATTTAATATCTTAGGGCTAAACGTTAACGTAATTGCAAACGAAAGGTGCCTCGCCCAAGGAGGTATGTATAAGTATGTGTGTGTATATTTTGGTTACTCAACTAATCAGCAATTCCTGGTTAAACAATAATAATAATAATAATAATAATAAAAAAAAATTGTGTGTGTGCTGCGACTCGTACATCCTTTTTGAATATTTTGAAATTCTAACAAAGGAAAAGGCACCCGTATACACGAATAAAGGAAGCCAAAGAAGGCAAACAAAACAAATAAAAAATATGACAGCTACCGAATGCTGTGCGCGATAACAATTAAGAAATAATAAAATATATAAAAAATGTACATATATGTATGTGTGTAGGGTAGGATGTGGTTGCTCGTGAGTTGTGTGTGAGTTAAATGCTATAATTTCCAAGTGTGGTTGGTCTCTGGGCGCGATCCAGGCATCGAAACCGTATCGTATCGTATTGTATTTATAACAAATCCTTGCTTATTGTGGCTACACACACAAATACGTATAGAAATGTTGGGCCAGGGGCGGCATGTCCTGTATGTCCTTTGGCCCCCTGACCTTTGGGGGGGAGGGGGGAAGGGGAGGTGGTGACTGGAGGTGACTTACGGCCTAAACTACGTACAATATATATGTATGTATATCCTATTGTCGTTACAAACATTTACAGCTTATATCTTAGACGCAAAACGCACATCGAAGTTTTATATAGCCCGATATTTCCTATGTCTATATAATAGCTCATGCAGGGGCAGGGTTACGGGGGATATGGTACGAGAGGGGGGAGATATATAATCGGGAAACTCATATACATTGATTAAGTATGCTGCAAGTAAGTAAGTGAACCGCAGTCTCTATCGTTGCCACAAAATGCAATGCAGTTTGTGATCTTGGTCGATTGATAGCTGGCCATACACATATGTATATATATAGCTATATATATATATATAGTTCCTGTAAATGGTTCTTCGGGTTTCCTAGTGGGGAAGGGGAGGGAGTAATTTGGGGTATTTATTCTCTTTGAGGCACTTGTGGCTTGGCTAACGACGTTGCTTGGCAAACTTAAAATAGAAAAGGGAAACTCTAATACAATTTTGTGCAAAACGGGGGAGAATTGAAGGAGTATTGGAGGAGATGATGGCAATCAGTGTGTGTGTGTGTGTGTGTGTGACATTATCCTTTAAGTTCCCCCTATATCTTTTTGTTTTCTGCTAACGACTATCAGTACTTCACATCCTGCACAAAAAGACATCTACATATATTTATGTGTATATTGTAAATTTTGTATGTTTGAATAATCTATAGACACTATTTTCCTCTTTTTTTTGCTTTTTCTAAATGCCTTAAATATTATCAAAAAATGTGAAAAAAAGAAACAGCTAATTGTTATGATTTAAAAATAAATTTGAACTATTTGCACATTTGCATTTACTGCCATGAAACACACTGTAACAAATGTCTAGACCTCGTCTCTTTCCATTTCATGGCTCGCTTCTCTTTCTCTCCTTCAAGCTTATGACTAGATACACTTCCTCCTCCTCGTTTGCTGTAAAACCCTTAAGCATCTAAATCTAAATTTTAAATTTGAAAAAACCCTTTTCTTCCGCACACTTAAATTCGCACACACACACACACACACACTGGGGTGTGTGTTAATAATTTGCTAGAGTCTCTGCCCTTTTTTTTGATTTCATTTAGAGTCTATGGAAAAAATAATTAGGTAATGATGACACAAGGTTTAAGAAACTAAGAAAGCTAACCTCGGGCAAGCCGAAATTCGAATACCCTTGCAGTTTGTTCCTTTGACAACTATTACATATAGTCGAGCGACTTTAAATCAATAAAAAGGCAACTGAACGTTGCCAAATATGAATATAGATTTAGAAAAATATACAATTCGATTTTTATAAAATTAAAAACCCGACAAAAGTTGGAAAATAGATAAACATTTCAAAGTAGAAGCAAATAGCAGCTTAAAAACGGACAAAACAGGCTAGATCGACTCGGCTATTGATGCTCATCAAGTGTTTAGGCCTGCAAGGACTTGGATATAATGTGGGTTAAACACAAAGGCATGAAACTGAATCAAAAATTATTAATAGACGTAAAATTAGACAATAAAAATTTGTAAACCGTGAAACATTTGGCAGTCGAAGGAGAGATGGGCTCCGATTTCGATTTCGAATTCGATTCTTCATGCGTACTCCCTACAATCTATATGCGACTCTACTTGTACATCTATATATATGTATATATGGCGATCGTTCCTGCTGCTGTGGTGATGCTGTGTGTGTGTGATGTCTGCGTGGCTTGGTGGGGGTTCTTCTTCTTCTTCATCCTCACCTTCTGTAAGGAGTAGGAGGAGCAATCCTGGAATAATTTAGAGTTTCGAGGTGTCGTCGGCAGCTGCCATCAATGGCGTCGTTTCAGTTTCTGGGTCCGATGAACCAGCAGCCGTCGCTGCCTCGGTGGGCGAGGCATTTGTGCTGGGCGACTGGGATGGGGCGTGGTACTTGCAGGAGGCCGTAAGGCAGCGGCAGCCAGCGCTGGAACGGTGCTCGGCTCGCCAGAACTTCTCCCCATAATCGTAGCTATAAAGATAGTATTGGGAGAAATTGAAAAGCTGAAACCAAAACCAGTTTCTTTGGCCTTTACTCACCATATTTCCTCGCCGGCATCGATGTCGCGACAGGCGAAGAAGGCAATCTTGGGAAAGCGATAGTCCTGGTGCTCGTAGAACACACGAACGGCCAGGACATTCGGTTCGCACGAGTGATTGAAGAAGCGCGTCACATTGCCATAGTAGTTGGCGTCAATACAGTGGCCATTGTCCAGGTCGAAGTAGTAGCTGTCGTCGGTCCTGCGGTCCGCTTCCGGGGCGGTGAGGATCTCGCCCGTATAGCTGGCCACAAAGGTGCCCTTGGGCACATTGGCCAATGCTCTGACGCCCCAGCCCTTGGCCTGTTCCTCGCACTCCACGATCTGCAGAGGAGTTCGCGTGCCGTTCTGCACGACGCGATTCTTGCAGGACAGCTGAATAAATAAAAAATAAAAAGAATATTGTTAGGCTGTAGACTCCAAACCGGAAAGGTAGCTAACTGACCTGATTACACCCACAGACGTCGTTGCACTCGAAAATCACCGCCGGATCCTCATAGTTAAAGTCCGCCGTTAGCCGGCTCTCGGCGGTATACCAGTTCTGCGAGGAGGCACCGTTGCACTGGCAGCGATCGCTGCTGCAGCTGTCCGGACACGAGCAGATGCGCATCTGCGAGACCCGCCGATCGATCTGCACCGAATTCTGCTGGATGATGCACTGTGTGATGTAGCGAAAGTCCGGCCAGAGCAGCGAGTCCGCCTCATCCTCGCTCTCGGACATGGCCAGCTCGTTGCGCACCGCCTGAATGGGACGCGCCTCGCGCCCATTCGAGGCATCCGCACACACGACCAGGGTGCGCAGGCCCAGGGGTCGAAAGCTGCGCATCTGCATGTTGAAGCCCACGGTGCGACCGCACTCGGACTCCTCGTTGGGTATGCAGTCGAAGGGCAGCTGCTCGGCCTTGTTCTTGATCATCAGATCGGCCCCGTTGGCGATCAGGGCAATGCACATGCGTGTTACCTCATGC
The DNA here is from genome assembly GCA_008042585.1 of Drosophila punjabiensis. Lineage (NCBI taxonomy): Eukaryota > Metazoa > Arthropoda > Insecta > Diptera > Drosophilidae > Drosophila > Drosophila punjabiensis. The sequence continues at coordinate 40,867 of VNJR01007059.1, forward strand.
CGGCAGGCAATGTGGCTGGAAAGGTGAAGTTGAAGGAGTTTAGTTAGTGGAGGAGCTCATAGTTATAGCTTTGAGTACTTACAGTGGCGTGTCACCTTCCACGTTCTGGACATTGCAATCGGCGCCCGCCTGCAGCAGCACCGTGATCGTGTCCAGGCCATCGTTGTGCAGCGTGGACCAGTGGAGCACCGTGTTGTTGTCATTGTCGCAGATGTTCGGATCGGCATCCTGGTTGAGCAGGAAGCTAAACAGAAACGAATTAGTTGTAAATGCAATCCATTACTTTGTGCCAAAGATAACTCACCTAACAATATCCGTGTGTCCCAGCTCCGCTGCCCACACCATGGCCGTCCAGCCGCCCTCGTCCTGTGCATCGATGAAGCTCAGAAAGCTGGTTATGTTCCGCGAGGCCCGATAGCTCTCCACAATTAGCTGCGTGGCCTCCATGTTGCCCAGCTTGGCGGCTATATGCAGGCAGGTCTTGCCATCGGGTCCCTAAGCGAGAGAATGAGAGTTTAGACTAGAAAAAGGAATCAGAGGAGAGGGGATAAGAACCCACCTTAATGGCCACATCGGCGCCGCATTGCAGGAAAAGATTTAGCATGTCGCACTTCTCGTTCATCACCGCACACATCAGCGCCGTCCTCAGCTCGCTGTCCACGATGTTGACAAAGTCCTGGGAGCTGGCACCCTTGCAGAGCAGCAGGTAGGCCATCTGGAGGGTGCCCGAGTGGGCCACTAGGTGCAGGCACGTCCCGTTCAGGTACTCCCGAATGGGGGTCAGCACATTGAAGTCGGCAGCTGTCCAAAAAGCAGCATAAGCATAAGTATAAAGTGACACATGACGCTCGGCGCTCAACTCACCCAGAATCTCAGCGACTCGCTCCAGATCATCGTTCTGCACGGCGTAGTACATGTCCCGGGAGGTGAACTCCGTGGTAACGCGTCCACTGGCCGAAACCACATGGCCCCGCAGCACCACATTCATCACGGAGTCGGGTATCAGCTGTGCAAAGTTGATTGTGTTGAGGGCCTGGCCGGAGGAGTTGGAACTGGTCTTGGCTGCTCCTCGTGTTCCATTCGTTTTCGTTACGGAGCCAGCTCCAGTTGTGGCCACAACGGAGGCGGAGGCGGACGCGGAGGTGGAGGATGAGGAGGCTTTGCCCTTGGCCTTGGCTCCCGGACTGGTTTTGCCGACGGAACCAAACTGGGTCAGGTGCGAAGCGGTGGTCAGCTTGGCGGGTTTGCTGCGAGGAAGGAAAGGAAGCAAGGAGAGCTTTTAGAGAGAGAAAGTACGTAGCAGACTTGGATCTACTCACATCTTGTACTTTTGAGTGGGCAGAAAGACGGGCAGCGACTGGCACTTCATGGTCACGGTGGAGGTGCGCTCGGGTGTGTCCGCCCCGCAATGGGGGCACTTGAGCACCAGCATGGGACTGCTGAACTTGACGCCGCCTGGCTGCTGCTGCTGCTGCTGCTCGCCGCTGCGACTCTCGTCGTACGGGGTGTTCAGGATGAAGCGCTGGGCGCAGTCCGGATGAAAGAAGTGCTGCTGCTTGCACAGCACAAACTTGCCCTGCGGAAACATGGATGCAAAAGTTAATAGAGAACATGGAAAACTGGAGAAATGAAGACCTTACCTGGGTGCAAAAGATGCCACATCCCGCACAGCAGTTGTGCGAGTGGAGCCGCTTCTTGTGCTCGTCGCAGAGGATCATGTAGCTGACCCGCTGGCTGGGCCGCAGGAGGTTGTGCACCTCCGCCGAGAGCTCGTTGCAGCAGCCGATCTTCTGCTCGTCAATGTGATCGATGGCACAGCAGTATGATGATTCGGGGGCATTTCGGGAATAGTACTGCGAACCCTTCTGGCACAGGCACAGGAACTTGGCCAGCTTCGAGGTGCTGGGCATGGCAGTGTCCAGTGGCACGTCCATGGCATCCGCCAGGATCGAGCTGTTTAGCGAATGCAGCTGTGCCGCATCGAGGGTAGAGATCGAGCCACCTGCTGCTACTCCTGCTGCTGCTGCAGCTACTCCTCCGCGGAAAGCACCCACCCGCCGGGTTAGCTTGGGCGGCTGCACGGTCAAATTGCTGGCTGCGGATTTGAGAGATTTGAGAGCAGCTGCAGCAGCGGCGGCCGACGATGTTGTGGGCACCTCCTTGGCGACCGTGTTTCGAACTCTGAGCGTAACACTGGGCTTGCCCACCTGCACCCGGGTGGTGGGCACAAACTCGTTGTCCGTATTGGAGCTATCGTTGTCGGAGGCCTCCTCACTGTGATTCCGCTGCAGGCCGAGATGCTTCAGGTGCTTCTCCTTCTGCTTGGCCAGCTTCCGCTGCTGCTTCTTGTTCAGCTTGCGCTCTTCGGGCGATCGATTCGCATTGAAGCGGCACGCCTTGATGTCGCTGAGGAACTGCTCCACATCCGGGCACGGGCGTACCTTGCTCTTGGCCAGCTGGGCAGCGCCATAGTTCTCGATGTCGCGCTGGGACTTGGAGAAGAGGCGCTTCTTGATGGCACTCGTGCCAGCGGGATGTCCCGGCAGGCCCTCAAAGTTGCTGCCATCCGATTTGTCGCTCTTCTGGCGGGATGTTGACGAATTGGAGCCGTTGCCTCCTCCGGTCGGAGGCGTCTCGAAGTCGCCATCTCCGGCGGCAGAAGCTGCTGCCGCTGCAGCGGTTTCCCAGTGCGTCATCCGCTCAATGTGCTTCGTTTCGAACTCGCAGCGCAGCTCATCGTTCTCGAGGATCTTGGGCGTGGGCTTGATTCTTCTCTTGGAGCGTTTGGGCAGTTGCACCTCCGCTCCTCCATGGCCAGCCTTGTTCTTGTTGTTGCTGTTGTTTCCATTGGTGAGAGTGTGCAGCGCGGAGGAGGATGAAGTTCCTGGCTCCAGCTTTGCACCTGGCTGAATCTTGGCCTTGCGTCCACGTTTCTTTGGCGGCGTCTTTTCGTCCAAAACAGTGGCTGCTGGCGGCACCAAAGCCGTGGTGACCTCCGTCAGCGGAAGTTCCCTTTCGGCCGCCGGCGGTGGGGGCAGCGTCATCTCTGTCTTCACCTCCTCCCACGTAGCTCCATCGGCGGTATGTCGATTCCCCAGGCGTACACTTCGCCGCATCCGCTTGCCGTCGCCACTGGGAGCGTTGCCCAGATCTGTCAGTTCGTCGTGCTCGGTTTTTACCACCACCACCAGGTCGGGTCCCAGCGGCTGATCCAGTGGCTCCTCGGGCAGCTTTCTCTTTCGTCCTGGCTTTCGTTCCACCACTGCCGCCGCCGCCGCCATTGAATCCTCGCCGATCTGCTGCTGCTGCTGCTGCTGCGGCACTTCAACGACGGCTTCCATGTCGCCGCCGCCCTCTGGCCTTATCTTTTTGGCACGACCCCGTCCACGCTTGGGCGCAGGTGCTGGCACATCCTCCAGGGAGGTCTGGGCAGGTTTCTCCGGCTCTTTCTTTACCTCCAGCTCCACGGCAGCGCTGTCAGTGATATCGTCCGGTGCCGAACCTGGAACCTCCACACTCATGTCCATTTGCATCTCCTCCTCGAGAGGCTCGGTGGCATCCACGGGTGCAGGTTCATCGGCGCGCAGAGTGGGAGTTGGCGTTGGCGTTGGCGTGGACGTGGGAGTAGGCGTGTCTGTGGGTCGCGGTGTGCGCCGCGAACGACGCGTTCCGCCAGGCGAAACTTGTTCCTGCAAGAGACAGACACTCATTCAATGCTGGGACACACACAGATCTCACGATATCCCCCAATCGTCCAATCTGGGATTGAGTCGCAAAGGAGCACAAGAGGACCAGTCTGTCCGTCCGTTTGTCGTAAAGGAATGCCCGAGTGCCTGACTGGGCTGGCTTCGTCGGTTGCCACGGCAACGGGTGCTACCAAACACACGCGGGGCCCAGGTGAAGGCCCAAGGAGCAGGGAGCTGAAAGCAATGTGGCTTGGTGGATGGATGATGGCTTCTACCCTTGTAGATGCAATTACCTCAAGTCCAACTACTGCTGTTTATCAACTGTTCTCCTGAGTTATGTATGACGGACCAGTTGGTAAAAGGCTTTAAGGAATCTATTATCCTTGCGGTGCTTACTTTTAATGCTCTATTTAACCTGCCTTTTGAGTATCTTTTTTCGCAGAGAGAAAACATATAATTATGTTGAATAATAGTTAAATTGAATTGCAACCATTCTATTTGATTTTTAATTAAAATCAAGTTATTTTCTACTTGTGCTTTAATTGAATTTATTTGTAAAGATCTTCCAAGGCTAAAGAAATCCATTTATAGTTAGTAAATTCCATAAAACGGTAAACAAATGGAGCTTAGTTGCAAATAAATCGAAACCTATCAAGGTTGCTGTATAGAAAAATCGATTTTAAATCGATAACATAGATGTTTTGCTATCTCTTAAAAAGACGAGTAAAAACAGTAAATGTTTTCAAAGCTTATGAAAATGAAAATGAAGTCTGTATACCAGATTTAATAATATTTCCCCAATTTATTATTAATTTTAAATCTATTATTGGATGCTTGCGTATTTTTTAATTCCATTCTTAATACTTCATTTCATTTTTAATACTGCCTAATAATCCATCTCTACTAATGTGCATTTCTATATGTTTGTAACCCAAATTTCTATAAATCAAATCCTAAGCATTCGACGATCTTTGTTTCCAAATGATCTTTAAGCCAAAGAACTGGATTGTTAATAAGAAACAAAGGTATCTCAAATCTTCATCTCAAATACTATATTTTTAGGCTTATATCCCAATTTTCTAGAATATTTAATAAAACCTTAAAACGCAGTGAAGGAGTCGTTTCCGACTCCGACTAATCAGCATTAACAGCCGAATCGATCTAGGTATATTTGGACGAAAAACTGAAATCCGAACTGAAATTAATGCGCTTTTGGCCGATTTATGATAGTTTTTCATGATCCAAAGTCAAGCTGTAAGGGTATATAAAAGTCTTCTTTCCAAAGTTAGCTTGCTTTCTTGTTAATATTTAAAACTGTAAAAACCACATTAGCCAAAACATATTTCAAGTTTCCTATGATAAATAATGGTTTATTTAACAAAATACTGTGATATTTCAACCTAAACCTAAAAGAAAACCTGTTATCTGTGATGTTCCATCTACAAAATTAATATCCCAAGAAACCCAACTGGTGGTGCATTATATTCCATTTTGAAATATAGCTAAAGAGGATTACTTGAAAGTAAAACCAATATGGAGTTCCTCCTGTTATCTGCTCTGTTCGCTTCCCCCCTCGCAAACGAGGTATTTGTAAGCAGATAAGGAGCGTTACTATACCGCCTTGAATAACCTATTATATTTAAGCTCTGCATGGTGACTGCTGGACATACAAGTCACTATTTTTATATTTTCCAAGTTTCAAGTGGGGTTTATGCATTTAGCCAGTTTTTACATCCACTTCCGCTATGAGTTTTAGCTTTTATATTTTTTGTTGGAAAACTGTGCTATCTGGGCTAGAGATACTATGACAGAGATTAGATATATGTACGTATATATATACACGTGTAAGTTATGGAAAGTCGGACTCTAATTGATGATCGAACGGCAAGTGGTTCAAGTTAAACATTTCTAAAGATTTAAACCAAAACGTGTGAAGCTTGAAAGCTCATCACAGTTTTTTCTTGTTTCTTTTTTTTTTGTATTTTTGTCGAGTGACCAATGTTAAAGCTTTTCCCTCGGCGGTCATAAAACAACAAAAAAAAAAAAACATGTACATGAAACATCTGTTGGCTGTTCGGGAGGTAAACCCAGAATCTAGCTAAAATGCAGCACAAACAAGGGGTGGGGGAGGCCGAAACTAAAGCAAAAACTAAAAAGGGGACTTCCGAGGGCTTGGGCGCGTGAAAGTGAATCAAACAATTGAAGCGAAAGCACGGAAAACAATAACAAAAACATACGAAAATACGAAATAAAAACGAGGCACAGGAATTTCGAACCTCACACATGTACGTACGTTTTTATCAGCTGCTGCTGCTGCTGGTTCTGCCGCTGCCTCTGACAGCGTCGCTGCTGGCTCACTGCTGCTGCTGGTGCTGCTGCTGGTGATGGCAATGTTACTGCTATTATTGTTATTGCTGCCGCTGCCGCTGCTGCTGCTGCTGGTGGTGGCCACATTCGAATCTGTTGCGTCAGCCGGGACGACGACGACGACGACGTCGACGCTGGCAGAATTGACAACAAGTGGAGATGCTGATTTTGATGGCGATTTCGAAGCTGCGCTTGCTTCGGCTTTAGCTTTTGCCGTCTCTCCTTCTTCATCTTCTTCGTCTTGTCCCAGTGCTGCCGCCTCTCTGCTGCTCGGCTGCTCAGTCTTGATGCCGCTGCTGTCCTCTGCTGGCGTCGCTGCATTTGCACTTTTCTCTGCCTGCTCGCTTTCCAACTTTACCGTTATGCTAGCGGTGTTCTGTGGCACCACCACCATCTCCTCTTGCTCCCTTCCCGCCAGCTTGCAATCGCTCTCCTTTGCACTCTCTTCTTCCTGTCTGCCTCCATCGGCCCGCTCTCTTTGCTGCTGCCCCTCAGCCACCAGCGTTGCTTCCTTTTCCTCTGCGCTCTCTGCATTCTGGCCTTGGAGCTCTGCTGGCGTCGCTGGTGCTGACTCTGCCGCCGCCGCCGCTGCTGCTGCTGCTTCCTCTTCCAGCTTCACGGCAGCGGCGTCCACCACATCGGCGAGCAGCTCCTTGATATTATCTTCGATTTCCTCGGGTTTCTCCTTCTCCTGCTCCCGCTCCCTCTCCCGCTCCACCTGCTGCTCCTTCTCCTTCTCGCGCTGCTCCTCCTCCTTATGCTTCTTGTCCTTGCAGGCAAACTGATTGTTGGCCAGGTTGCGCCACTTAAGAGTCTTGTCCTCGGCCAGGTCCAGGTTCAAGAGGGTGCCGCCCTCCGCCGTGCTCGTGGCACAGTCGCTGTTGAACGTGCTGGACATGCTGTTCATCAGCTCCACATAGTCCGTCATCTTTTCGCCCCAACTTTTTCACTGTGTTTCACAACAACAATTACCGTTTTTCAAACACACTCACACACACACACACGCACGCACGCACACACTTGTTTTCACACACCGTTTTCACCGTGCTTTTCTTGCGGTCCTTCTTTGTTTTTGATTTGTGAATGCTGAAGAAGAATCAATATCCCATCAGTCAGTTTTTTAGCGTTTTTTCGATCAATCGGCTCTGGAACATGAACATATAGGCGATAAGATTATTGCTGCCTCTCTGCCTCGGTCGCTGGCGGCAGCGCGCAGCAGCAGCGGATTCGTTCGTGGCTGGTCGTCGAATTATTAAGTTTTTCGTTCTTTTTCTTCTCTCCGCTTTTATCTATTTGGCCATCATCACTGCCCTAAGATTTTCCCGTTTATTGCGAACATTTTCGTGTGCACGTTGTGGGCTCGGAATGAAAATGAAAACGAAATGGAGCTAGCCCCGCCCCCCCATTTCCCCCGTCCACACTTCTCGCCCTGCCTTTTTTATACTCGCTTTGCGCTCACGTAAAAAACCAACAACAAATAAACAACGCCAGCAGCGCGACGTCGGCGTCGACTGCGCTTTGGTGGCCACAGTTAACTTTTTTCTTCTTTTCCGTCTTCACTCTTCACTTTTCGTCTCTTTTGTTGTTTTTTTTTGTTTCGTTTTCCGAGTGCTGTGAGCAGAACACGCGACGCGTTTTTAGCAAATTCACAATAAATTGTTATTAATAATTCGAATCACCTACTCGTCGGCGTTGCCATTTTAGCTATTTGCCCGCTATATCTGGCGGTTTTCAAGGCACAACGCTTGTTCAATGAAACTCTGGCATCGCTAGTCGCTCTAGCCGGAAAGCGTGGCAGCGCTGTTTGCTCGAGCTCCAGTGCTGCCCATAAACAAGCCACAGTGCTGCCCATATGTAGTGTGCTCGTATATTTTGTGGCGTTAGTGCATTCTCACGGTTGCGTTCAGGCAAAAGATAATTGCTAAAAAAAATAATAAAGCACAAAAAAACACAATTAGTCTTTGTTGTTGTTAATTTTGTTGCTATAAATACAGTAATTAAACACATACACACGCACACACACACACCCATGCCGACGAGGCGGGACTGACACGACGCACACAGCCAACAGAGCGGAGGGGAACCCCACCCCACAGAGAATGTGAGAAGATGCGCATGCGCGGCCGCCGACTGCTCCCGATCGTCCTGTCGCTGCTCCTGCTCGTCCTGCTCTGCTCCATCTACTTCTCCGGCCACCAGCGGGACGCGCCCGCCCCCGACGACGAGTTCCTGCAGCACCTGCCCGCCGTGGACGCGGAGGATGAGGTCGCCGCCGCCGCCGCCTCCACCTTACCCGGACGAGGTGCTACGTTGCTAGCGGGACCGCTGCTCAATCTCACCGATTTCCAGTACCTGCTGCCCAGCAATGTGTGCCGCAAGGCGGAGCGCGAGCTGCTGGGTAAGATTCCGCTGATTCCACAGAGCACACCAACTCGCTAACGTATTTTTTCTGCCCGTTTTTAGCCATTTTGATAGTCACTTCGTATGCCGGTCACGATGCCCTACGCTCTGCCCACCGCCAGGCCATACCGCAGAGCAAGCTGGCCGAGATGGGGCTGCAGCGGGTGTTCCTGCTGGCCGCCTTGCCGCCGCGCGAGCGCTTCCTTAGCCAGGAGCAGCTGGCGAGCGAGCAGCAGCGCTTCGGGGATCTCGTGCAGGGCAACTTTGTGGAGGATTACCGCAACCTGAGCTACAAGCACGTAATGGGACTGCGCTGGGCCTCGCAGGAGTGCAGGGGTCATGCCAAGTTCATCATTAAGCTGGACGACGACATCATCTACGACGTATTCCATCTGCGGCGCTATCTGGAGGCCCTCGAAGTGGGCCAGCCCGAGCTGGCCACCTCCAGTACGCTGCTGTCGGGCTTTGTGCTGGACGCCAAGCCACCCATTCGCCTGAAGGCCAACAAGTGGTACGTGAGCAAGCAGGAGTACCCGCATGCCCTGTATCCTGCCTACCTCTCGGGCTGGATGTATGTGACCAATGTCCCGACTGCGGCCCGGCTGGTAGCGGAGGCGGAACGGGTGCCCATCTTCTGGATCGACGACACCTGGCTGACGGGCGTGGTGAGAGCCCGGCTGGGCATTCCCCTCGAGCGGCACAACGACTGGTTCTCGGCCAATGCCGAGTTCATCGACTGCTGCGTGAGGGACCTCAAGCAGCACGGCTTTGAGTGCGAGTACTCGGTGGGACCCAACGGCGGCGATGACCGGCTGCTGGTGGAGTTTCTGCACAATGTGGAGAAGTGCTACTTCGATGAGTGCGTAAAGCGGCCGGCGGGCAAGTCGCTGAAGGAGACCTGCGTGGCAGCGGCCAAGTCCCGGGCCCCAGAGCATGGCCTGGCGGAAATCAAGCCGCTCAAGCTAAGGTGACCCACGTCTCTGGCCGGAATCCATGCCTTAGTTTAGGATTAGACCTAAAGAATACCATGTGCAAGAGGGCGAGGGGAGATATCTCTTCCCGAGCAACTCACCTTAGTTGTAGGTTTTAACTTAAATGCGAAGATTGCCCTTTGGGAACTTGGTCTTGAATCGCATGGAGATGACCCCTGGTAAGGAAATCTGTTTGTCAATGGATAACTTCATTATTACAGAGTTTACTTCTTTAAATTTCAGCAGGAACTCTTGGGGTAGTTCCATCTCAACAACGATTATTTCGCTCGCAACTCGGATAAATATAAACGTAGTTCGTGACCACGATCACCATTGATCTTCAGAGTCCGACCGTTTCTACGCATAAGCTATAAAGTATGACTAACTTCTTTAAGGCTAACACAAAACCGACTCCGTCCTAACCAGTATGTTAGCTCTTAAGTTGCGCCAATTTCTTTTACAAATGCATTTATACAATTAAATCCCAATAAACTTACGACATTCTAACAAAATGTTTCGAAATGCTTTTCATTTTTGAGGAATATATTGGGGATGTAGTTCTTTTATATTTTAGAAATCGTGTTGATAGTATTTTGAGAATATTTGGTTGCGGTTAAAGGTTTCTAGATTGACTCGGCTGTTAATGCTGATCAAGTATATATATCTATGGTTTATAGAGTTGGAAATGCCTCCTTTGCTGCTTTGCAAACTTCTGACTAAAATTATAATAAGAATCGATTAAAAGCATCGAGTCTGTTTTCGCCTCCAATGCAAGGTTAGATTTTCTATAGGACAATCATGTTCTATCATGATAAAAAAACGCATTCGAAATTGAGAATCGATTGGTTTTCATTTTGTTTTTTGTCATTATCGTTCTTTATTATCATAAATAAATTTAAATTAAATAAATGCAATACAATTAAGCACAATTCCATTGAGATTTGCCTCGATGAAATCACTTTTCTTGTGTCTGCTTCGTTCAGTTTCCTTAGTTCTGTTTCAATTGCTCTTGTTTGCTGTTTATTGCGTTCCGTTTACAATTAAATAAATGTGAGTGCGTGTGTGGTGTGTGTGTGTGTGTGTGTGAATGAATGTGGAAACAGGCGAGTGTGAGTTTCAGTGGGTGGGGGGTGTACCTGTGTGAGTGTGTGATTAAGTGCGAGTGTGTGCGGCTGCAGTCTCTATAGAAGTTACAAAAGGGATTTATCGTCTCTATCTATCGTCTCTCTCCCACTCATCATTTCGTTACTACTACTTCGATCGCTCTCTCTCTCTCTTTTCCTTTTTAGACGATGTTCCATTTCCGTTGTTCCCTTTCGTAACTTTATAGAAAGTACGCGCTCGCAGCTTTTCCTTCACTTTTCTTTTTCTTTTTACTTTTCGTTTTTCTTTACTCTTAATATTCGCATATGTGAAATGTGCTTCTTCATCTACTTCTTGTTAGTGGTGTGCGTGTGTGTGTGTGTGTGTGTCTACTAGGAATGTTATTTAGTTTAGCTTTTCTCTTAGGGGAATTTTTACCTCACGCTCTAAGTCTAAATAAATATAAATAAATAAATTGTATATTAAGTAATTAATTTAAATATATATCAATTAAAAAAAAAAAAAACAAAAAATTATACGGTTGTCAGCAGGGGGGTCCAAATGTGTATATGTGTGTGTGTGAGTGGGAGGGGCGCTAAGCCTGCCTGGGCAAGAGCGAGACAAAGATATAGACATGCACAGTTAGCTTGTGTGTGTATGTGTTTGTGTTTCGTGTGCGAGAGAGAGAGAGCGTATATGTATGTGTGTGTGAGTGACAATTTTGTTGTGTATTTTCTTTTTGTTTTCTTTTCTTTCTTTTTGTTTTCTTTTTTCTTTCGCATATTTTTTTATGTTTTTTGTTTGTTTTCTTTCATTCTACTGCATCCTGCTTGCTTCGCTACTTCAGCTTCCTCTTCATCCGCTAGCTAATGTTTCAGTTTTCGCTCGTTCCGCGCTCCCAGACCTATGCCACGATCTTGTGCGGCTGCATCCACTTCTTCATGTAGTAACAGAACAGCGTGGAGATGTAGAGCAGGATCATCAGCGCACAGGTGACGGCCAAAGCCAGCACCGACGTCTTCGTGGGACAGGGCTCGATGATGGTCACGGTCTTGTCTGTTATTTTTTGCAGGAAATGAAACGGAAGTACAGTCAGCACAAGGTTCACTAAACCCGCAGAGACACATTGTGGACACTACTCACCCTTGGCAAAGTCCGTGCTGGGATCCGCCTTGAAGAACTCGCGCTTCTCATCACCAAAGTCCAGGACCAGAATCTCCTGCGAGATGTTCATATCGTCCTCGCTCTTGGTCTCGTTGCTGCAGGGAAGAGGAGAGTTCAATGATATAGTATGACTTTGCTTTCCACTTTCCCTTCCTTTCAGGTCTCCTTACCTCTCAATGGAACGACGACGCCTCCTGCCCAGTGACTCAAAGGACTCCATGTTCCATTCGCACACAGCCGGCTCACAGGGACCCAGGCAGTACTTGACATTGCACTGGAAGATGACACCGTAGCTCTCCGTGAACCTGAAGGCCTCATACGTGGACTGCAGGGCATTGCCGTCGGCGGTGAAGCCGGGGAAGATGGTGGGATCGGTGGGGCAGCCATCGTCGTCGATGATCTTGAAGCTGGTGCGGGCATCCTTGGCCATGGCCACACAGGAGCGGGCAAAGATTCCATAGGGAGCTAAACCAGAGCCAGAATTATTATTATTATAAGATTTCGAATGGGATATAGGTTTATGTAACCCGACACTCACTGTCTTCGGGTATCTCGATGCGGAAGTTCAGACGATCGCCAATGCGCACGGTCTCCACCTCGCGCTGGCGCGTGTCCAGGATGCGGATCCTTGGTGGCGGGGCCTCTGGCGATGAGTTGATGTGAATCATCTCGGGATCGCGGATGGGCATCATGCCGAATGTGATATTCTTGGAGCTCATGTCATACGTGCACTTGACCTTGTAGATCTTGTCGGCCTTGGTCATCACCACGCTGTGGTGCTGCAGGACCACAGTGTTGGAGTAGACGCCAGTCTGGATTTGGAGGAAACATATACTGATTAGCAAGGGAACTCATCAAACCCCTCCATCTACAAGGACTACTCACCACACTCTGCGTGTTACAATCCTGGCCAGCCATGGTCAGGTCCAGGCGGAAGGCGTCCGAGTTGATGACATCGATGTTACAGGTCTCGGAGCGGCCCAAAGCATAGATACGTCCATTGAAGGGCTTGTTGGTGCGCACCTGCACGGCGATCCTGGTGTCCTTGCAGTGGACAGAGACTGTGGAGCAAGCACATAACTATTAGAGGAAACTGGAACCTTGAAAGGAAATCCCAGAGAGACTTACCATCATAGCAGGTGCCCGTCTTGTCGCAGTTGACATCGTTGCGCGTCAGATTGGTCAGATTGGGATCCTCGATGGTGTCCAGGCTGACGGGCAGCGTATCGATCTTGTCCAGTGTTCCCGGTGGAGAGCCAGGTCCCGCGCCCGCTGCCTTCTCGCACTGATTCTCAAAGTACTGGCCAATGGGCTCGCCGTGATCGATCAGCGGGCGCTCGTGGTTCAAGTAGGTGGAGGGGCCATCGGGCAGGGTCTTGTGATCGAGATGGTACAGCCGGCAGTTGTACTGGGCGCCCTGGGGCTGGCCCAGATAGAGGAAGGAGCGGCACAGGAACTCGTTCTCGATCTCGCAGGCCAAACGGCAAGCGGACTCGGAGGTTACCTGCAGCTCCTTGTCGGTGTAGTAGTGCAGGCCGACATACTGGGCCACCTTCTCCTCGGAGACACCCATGCGCTGGGCGTTGCCGAACGACCGGGTGTTCTTGCAGGCCTGGGCCGGTTTCAGGCAGAGATTCTCAAAGTAATCGGTGCCCTGGGCATCCACCAACTGGACAAACTGGCCGGAGCTGCGTCTATCCGAGTCGCTGAGCACACACTTCATGTTGTTGTAGTCGTACTCCACGGACCGGCACACGAAGCGCTTCTCGTTGAGGCAGGCGGACAGGCAGGCCTCCTTGGTGCTGGTGTAGATCAGGGCATTGTCGAGACCACGGATCACCTTGTTGGGCACCCGCTCGAAGCTCCAGGGCCGCAGGCAGACGTTCTCGCTGCGCAGCTGCAGCTTCACCATGTAGTACATGTTGGCGCTACGTTGCGGTGCCGCCGACGGATTGGCCGCCGACGAGTCGTTCTGCAGCTGGCAGTGCGTCTCCTGCGAGGGCGACAACGGGTTCACCACGAAGCTGAAGGCCGCCGCCTGGCAGTCGGGCTCCTCGCGACACCAGCCCTGGCACTCGTACAGCGACAGGTTCTTCACGCTGTAGTACGTGTTGCCGGGAAAGTCAAAGTCTGTCAGCTTCTCAAAGGCCATCCGGCCGGCCACCTGTCCGGGCAGCACTGCCAGGAGGATGGCCACCGAGGCAATGAGCAGGTAACCCATGCCTACTGTGTGCATCGATGATCGGTTGCGGCTTCTACTGCTGCTGCTGTTGCTGCTTTTGGCTGACTGCATCTGGAATGGAAGGAGTAGAAGGATGAGTCACAGGCTAGAAGGATTTTTTTGTTTTTATATCAACAAAGATAACATATAATCTAGAGTCCTACCCCCTTTACTCCTAGCCACGGAAAGCCATTCCTCAAAAGCTCTACAAGTTCCCAAGAAGTCAAGTGATGAGTGCTACTTCCTTTCGCTGCTTTTCTGCCCCAACTCCCATGCGCCGCCCCATTCGTTCCACTTCTCTAACCGCGACCACTGCTGACAGCCCCCAAGAGGAAGCAGACGGAGAAGGTGGAGGTGGTGGAGCTCCGTCTCTGTCTCTGTCTCTCTGGACTGACTGCAGTGGCTACTTCCGCCCATTACACGCTTAACTAAGCGCCAAACCACCGAACCAATAAAAACAGCTCCTACATCTCCGCACTCGGCACTACCATTGCCATTGCCATTGCCATTCCCATCATCCTCCTTCTCCTCCTCCTGACTAGTCAGGTTCGTTGGCCAAGTTGGCAGACATCTTCCCACATCCACATCAAACTCTTTGACTTCCCCGAGACTTTAATGAGCTGACCGAAATGGGGGAAAAGGGGCCAACGCCGCCGCCGCGCTTTTATTGACGATCTGCGGTTAGAGTTTCTAACGTCTGCCCACTCTCTGTCCATTACTATTCCCAATCCCAATCCCATTCCCATTCCCATTCCTTTACCCATTCCAAATGGCAATTCCAATTCCAATTCCGCACAACAGCTTTTCGGCATTCTTGTGGTTCTTGAGGCTGACTGCAAATTGCTTTCTGCGGCCTCCATCCTCCAACCTCCATCTTCTAGCCGGTAATCCTAGCCAATTGACCCTGGCGCTGGTGCACATGACGGTTCAGTGGGCTGACCTGCAGGTGTCCAAGGTGCCCCAAGGTGCCCCGAGGTGCCCAAGGAGTAAAGTGTCAGTGAGTGTGGGTGGTCCACGGCCTCACGACAGACAAAAAAGGGAAATGGTTTCGCTTGGAAGGAGGAGTTCTATAAAGGGAAAAGTGACTTTCTAAGGAGGTTCTTTGGTTTTAATATAGAGTTTCATCAGATTTGGGTTTTTAAACATGTTTCCCAGGCTCTTAGTTTTGCAGTTACTCCGCTTTTCATTAGCAATTCGGTTAATTATTCCCAGACCAGATTCGGCAGAGACCAGGAGATCCTCCATTTGATTCATTCATCCATCTTGAGTCGCCGTACGAGTCATGGATTATTTAACTGCATGCATTTGCATTCATTTCTACAAATGGCCAGAGTCTTGCGGAAGCTAATGCCGCCATATATGTATAATATGAGTCTTGGCCAGCTGGTACTCCCTTTTTGGCCTCACCTCACCCGCGCAAAAAGGGGGCTCGGGGGGGTTGCATTTAAGTTGCAATTTATGGGTTTTTAAACGCCTCCCTCCCCTGGCCACTTACCAAACATATATTCGCAGAAGGGCAGGCCAAGTGGCCAGTGGACTCCACCAACTCGTTCTTGGCCCCCCGAAGCAATTATATTTACATATTCAATTCAATTTGTTTTGCGAAAATTGTCCAGAACGGACTCCGACTTCGACTCCGGTCCGACTCCAACTTGAACTCGTAGTTGGACTTGGAGTTGGACTCTCCACCTCCTTCCCTGCCATTGCAATTATTTCATGCATTCAAGTGATTATAGAGCGCGGAACGTGGCCATTACCGGCGGTATTAAACCGCTCGTTGGCCAGCCCAACACGAGCTGCAAATGGCCAAATGAAAGCCAAGAATGGTTCCCAGCACGGCGACAAAAATGTGATCAATAAATGGGGAAAACACAAGATATATGTAAAATGCAACTGCAGTATGAATACTCAATTATTAAGTAAGGTAAACTTTATGTATCGTTAGTTAATCGATAGACTAAGATTGAGAATCTGCAATCAGTATTTCTGGTGCGAGGTTGGGGAAGAAATGATATAAATAAATATGATATACTTCGATAAAAGATATAAATAATTCTTATATACTTCGATAAGCAATCGATTAGAACTGCAGGCAGTTTTATCGGTACAATTTATCGTCCTCGTATCGGAACTAGGTATGTGTATCAATACAAAAAAAAAGTCCTATAGGACAGAACAATAATATCGGGCATAAGATCATATCGATAGTATCGTACTTGAAATATCGATAATTATTGATATCTGACAAATTGTTTTAATTTATTTTTGTGTTTATTTTTGTATCACATTTCGGCTCATGGTATATATATCGCAACGTTTAAATATCGATACATTATGGAATAAATTAGTCATTTGCAGGGCAAAAATGATCCGTGCTGTAAGGTTTTGTTAGAATTTTAATTGAAAAATATTTCTTTCTGTGTATCTGAGACCATTGGAAGGGGGAAAATTGCAAACGATAGCCCGGGCATCGAATTCTCAGCGGGCCAGTGCCAAATGTTGCCAGTTGGCCGCGTGTCCGATTGCAGGGCAACATCAGCAGCAACATCAGCAGCAACATCGGGGCAACATCGACAGCGACAACAGCAACAGAAACAGCGACAACAAATGTTCTGTATGCTGTATGAAATAGGTGGCAAAGACAGCGGAATGCCCGCTGATGTTGCTGTTGCAACTGCTGCGAGGAGGATCCCCCTCGAAGAGCACGACAGCAACAACGGCGACAGCGACAAGAGCAACTGCAACAAGAGGAGAGGCACAAGCAGCAGCAGCAGCAGCAGGAGCAGCAACATGCAGCAAGCTCAACGGGAGCCGAAAGCCAGAAATTGTCGCTGGCTTTGGGTCTGCAGCAGCAGCAGCAACTCGTGTTGCACTGCGATTGCTCTCGTTTTGCATGTGCCACAAAAAATAAAAGTAAAGGAAAAAGGAAAGAGAGGAAGGAGGCAGCTTTATGGGGGATTAATGTCGAAGACTCAACCATGAACGAAGGCCAGCTTACTGGCTGCTTATTGATTGGACTTGGAGTTATAAGTGAGCTTAATCACTTGATTTAATAACTCGAATCGAAATAATTAGGAACAGGACTGAGGGGTTAGCTATCGCTTGCCTCGTGACTGACTCATGGGATCGATCCATCAATATAAAAGGCATTTGAAAACGATCCAAGGAAGAGGCTGATGCTGGATGATGAGGAGCCAAGCCCTTCGCTCCTTCCTTCCTAACAGAAGCCAATTACAAGGGCAGCAGATCTGGTTGCCCCGATAAAGGGCCACGGACATCTCCTTCTGTTGACGTCATTCCTTCCGTTCCTCTCCGTGGCATGAACAAAAAAAAAAAAAGGGAATGGAAATTGGCAGCTCACGAATCTCGTTATTTATAGTTATGTCTTGGTGTCTTGGTGTTTATTTTTGGCCTCTTGCCTTGCCTGGCATCCCGCGTCCTTGACCATTTCTAATTTGAGAGTGTGTGTGATTTCTGGGATTTCTCGAGAGGATTTGCCTACTGCAATTATAGAAACGAGCAGGAAGGCTGCCAGGCAGGAAGGCAGAAAGGCAGAAGGTGGTTCATGAAGGTCACAACTGTCTGCTATGGATAATTATATGGCCCAGAATCGGAGATCGATGGACTGCAAGCAAGCACCAAGTCCAAGCCTCATCATCAGCTGGCAAACTCAAATGGTCAATGGTCAGGGCTGCCACGCCCCACGCCCCATGACGCCCCTTCTTTGGGTTTCTGTTTCTGTTTCTTGGTTCTTTTACTTATTCTTTTCATATATTTTTCTCTCTTCTGTATTTTTTGTGGCCAATTCTGGTGGCCAGTGGCGCGTACTTGGATTTAAGTAAAGGCTACCCGGTAATCAAGAAAATTTGCAGTTACTGTGAACCACAAGGGAGGGGACGAGGAGGAGGAGGAGGAGATTGAGTACACGGGAAAAGAAAACAGAAAGCCTGGGAACTTAAGAACTTGTACCTGCCTTCGTTAGAAGCTCCTTAGGAGAACCCCAAACCCAAAAAAAAAGAAAGGTTGATAGTATTTTCTTTTGGTGTAGTCCAAGGCCCTGCGAAAAGGTTATCATTAGGCACGCTCCCAACTCTCCTCACTGTCCATTCCCATTCTCGTTTGGGACCTCTAATTACGGAAGATATATATATATATATATAGAGAGAGAGAGAGAGAGAGAGAGAGAGAACGGCAATTGCATCATAAGCAGATACAAAAAGTATCTAAAGGTAGAACGCATACAGATACAGATACAAATACAGCTGAAGCTACAAATACAGTAGAGGCTCTGAGTTGGAATGATCACACAGATCATTAGAGAGTGAAGGGGAAAACAGTGAGGCTTGGTTGGGGGAAAGGTCACTCACAAGGGGGGGAAGGGTATGAAGAGCTGGGCGGTGTGTTTCTTTTGAGAGAGAGAGGGGAACACAGACCAGTGAAAGTCGCGCTTAGTTAGTAATTAGACACAAAAGAGAGGCTCAAGTTTCCATTTCTTTGGCGAGAAACAAGTCACAGTCGCAGGCATAACCAATTAGCCAGAGATGAGCAGGAAACAGTAAATGCCAAATAATTGGTCATGCCAAATGCGATGCGATTTGCCTGTCAATCAAGCCATTTTTCCATATCATCCAAGATCGAAGCAGGAGATGGAAAAGTAGAAGGAGAAGGACTGGACACGAATGAGGAACAAGCCTCTGGAGTGCTCACGATCTCTGGTAGAGGCTTCAGTCACTGTCACAGTCCCGAATCGTTTTAGAGTTTTTTAGAGTTCTCCTTGGAAATTGTTTACTATATTTCAAAGAACTTAAGGGAAAACTTTATTAATCGAAAAACTAACTTTAAAAATTACGATTTAGCAAAAGAATCAGATTCAGGTTATGTTTATCGAAAGGAAATGTATTGAAATTTATCGAAATGTATTCATTTGATATTTAAAATATCTTATACTTTGATTTTTTCAATTTTTTCATATCGAATAATATTCAAACAATATTCGAAACAATATTATTTAGTTCATTTTTAACTTATTTTCGATTATAATCTGATATATCGAAATATGGCACAACTAAGCCACCTTAATATATATCTTCTATATCGATTTTTTCATCTAATAAGTAAATAAATTAATCTTTTCATAATTTCTGTCATTCCCAATTAGAATATAGAATTATTGCACATAAAGAAGATAAGTTAGTTAAGATATAAATAAATAAATAAATAAATACAACCATAATTTATCGATGTCTGCATCGAATTTTACATCAAATGGTAATTATTTTATATATCGATAAAATGCGTCTTTTGCAGCTAGATAAACTTAAGGAGAAAAATACAAAACAAAATACAAAGTTTCCTTAGAACTTAATAATTGAATATCTTAATTGCATTTTTTAGCAACATGAAATTGAAATTTACTATTTTTTAATTTCAAGTTCAAGTTCATTTTATTCTCAATAAATATACTGATGCCGTTTCGGTTATGATCCCATACTGAGAGGCTCCTAATTCCTTCATTTTCTGCCCATTGTGGTGGCAAGTGCGAAACGGATGTGAGGCTTTCGGTCTGTCCTTTTGGTGTTTGGCCTGTCCACTCGATCAATTGGCAAAAGGAAATGGGGAGGCAGGAAAAGGTAAGGTAAAAAGGAGAACAAGGAGGCACAAAAAGGGGTCTAGGAAAAGGAGAAACCTTTTCATTTAATGCCTGTTGTTGTTGTCACAACAACACACGCGAGAGGGCCGCAGCGAGAAGAAGAACACACTCAATCACTTAGCTGGTGGCAAGGCCCCTTCATCTCTGCCTCCTTTTTTTTTCCGACTTTTTTCCTCTCCCATTTTTCCCATTTCCCTGGCACCTCGTGCTGCCTTTCGCAATTATGTAATTTTCAATCATCGCTTGGCTTAAAGATGCAGCCGACGAGCAAGGTTGAAGCACCTGCCATGCGTGCTTCTGGCCAGAAACACTCCCCTTTTTCCCCTCCTCCTCCTGAACGCTATTTCGCTATTTTTCCTATATACTATATATAGTATATATAGTATATAGTATCTAGAGTTTGTGTAATAGAAGTGCGAAGCAGCGCCAGTAATTGCTATCGAACAATGGAAGCGAGTCCAAGAGGCCGTGGCCGTGGCCGTGGCCGAGGCCGAGGCCGAGGCTTTTCCAGCTGCCATTTTCCCACTTTTCCACTTTTCTCAGGCTGTCGTTCTCGTTCTCATTCCCATTCTCAGGTGGTCAGAGCGAGTGTACGTTTAAACGAAAATATTAAAAGTTATAATTAAAAAAAAAACAGAAAGAAAAAAAAGAAAAAGATGGAAAAATATATAAAAGAAAATGTATAGAAATGGAGCGAGAGGCAGGCAGAAGGAGCAGCATTTGAGTGGCAAAATTAAATGGAACGAACAGATCAAAGGGGGCACTGGCACTTGGGTGCTCCTCCTCATCCTCCACCTCCTACTCCTCCTCCTCTGCTCTTCCAATTTGGAGCAGGCATGCATCCCAGCCACAAGATACGATCCAGAACTGATGGCTGGCAGCTGCTGCAGTGGCCCGGGCACCAGGCGCCATCGATTAGGCCCGCACATGTGCCATTAGAAACCGTTACCGAATCCAACCGAGTTGACACCCACTTGGCCATAAAAAAAAACATATAGAAGTCGATAAAGTAGCAGCAGGAATCTGGGCTATAAATTTGATACAAAGATTAAGTGTTTACAACCGAAAATTAACTTGAAAAGTTTGAAAAACTAAATAGAATGCAGCAGGAAAATAATTTTGAATATAACTTTTTTTTCTGATATTTTCTATTTGAAATTTAAGTGCGATATTTTTCGATATTTATGAAGTCGCAATATCAAATTTTACAATATTTCTGACATGATATTCAGTATTGGCAAGGATGTAGCATATATTTTTGATTATAAAAAATCTTAAACTTAAATTAATCTTATTTCTTTTTAAAATTAATAAGCCAATAGGAAGAAAAATGAAAATTACATAAATGAAATTATTTTTTCTTTAATATTTTAATAATATCAATATTTAAACGATTTACTTAGAAATCGATAAAAAAGCTTTCCATATTTTTTATATGAAAAGAAATTGATTTTTTAGCGTTATATATTGTATTTTATTTTATTTTTTTTACTTAGAAATCGATAAATAAGCAGCAAGTTTTCCATATTTTTTGTATATGGAAAAAATAGATTTTTTATCAATAAATATTGTATTTTTCGTCGAGGATGCTATTAGTAAAGCCTCTTATATGTCCGAATAGACCCACAAATCCATTCAATTGTGCAGAACCACACAGGATCTCAGAAAAAAAGGTGCCGCTCCCAAAAAAAAAAAAATAATAAATAAATAAAGAAAAATACTAATAATACAAATGGGGAAAAACTTGAGGAAAATGTTTATGGGGAATGGGGCTTGTGCATTGGCTGCATTTCGCGGACAATGTTCAGGGGCATGTGAAAAATGGTTGCAGCTGTTTGCAGCCTCCTTTTCCTTCTTCTTTTTTCTGTTGTTTTTGGTTAGAACCGGAAATTTATTGCATAACAAGTTGGCAGAAACGATATCCTCTCTGCTGGCTGGCTGCCCCAAGGTTGTTGCGGTGCACCGAAAAAAAAACGACCAGCAGAGGTGAGAAATAATAATAAAAATTTATACAAACTATATTTAAAAAATATATATTAACAATCTAAGAAATTATATATATTTTCTAAACAACATTTAATTTCTAATTAATTTCCCCTGAAATGCAAATTTTTTTATATACTTCTTTTTGTGACGTGCAGCGACATGTGGCGAGTTATTCGAAAGTGCTGCCCCATCGACGATGCTGGCAACAAGATATGCAACACGGCCAAGTAAAAAAAAAAAGAATGGGGAAAGAAGGGGCCAACAAGGCGGGTAAAAGAGGGGAAGAGGGGCAACAGAGGGGACACTGGGGGTCAGGGGCGTGGCAGGGGTACCAGGGTGTGGTTCTGTGCCTCCTGGCCAGGCGCTGGAACGTGCAACATTCAACATTCAACGGAAAACGAAAAAGAAACCCAAACATTTCATAAATTCTTTGCCACGGCATAAATGCGTTGAATGTTCTTCTTTCTTTCTCTTTACTTTACTTTTTTATTTTGTCTTTTAGTTTTTTCTCTTCTTCTCGCTCCAGATGCGTATCGAGGCGGAGGAGGAGGAGGCGGCGGAGGAGGAGGATCTATGGCCAGCCCCTGGCCCACTCTTTTTGGCAGTTGTCTCATCAATCGCTCAAGGTACACTGTGCAAATTTATACTTTGCTGTTTGAAGGTAAAGTTAAAAAAAGAAAAATATTTTTCATCGCAAGTTATTGATTAAAAATCGATAAATATCAAATAGATATCAATGTTTTTCTATCTTTCGCGGTAAATTCGTTATCTAAATAAACGACTTGTAGAAACATTAAATGTTATCGATATCGATACTGCAAATCCGTTTCGTTATCTAAATAATCGATTTATCATTTATGCATGGATTTTACACTCTAATTCTTATCGATTTATTTCGAAAATCGAAGCTTCTCTGTTATTAATTTCTCTTTTTGTGAGCTTGTTAAGAGTTTAAAGATGAAGCTTTAACCTAGGGTTATCCCTATTTTTTGATCAGTGCTTTAAAGAGAAAGAGAGAAAAAGAGAGAGAGAGAGAGAAAGGGGAGACACTGGAGTTTTCGTTCTTGGAACAAGGATGGGATGGCGGCGGCTCTTCTCGTTCGCGGAAGTTGGCCAACAAAAGCCATTAGCCAAAGCCAAAGTCAAAGCGATGGGCGATGGAGAGAAAGAGTTGAGGTTGAGGCTGAGGCTGAGGATGAGGATGAGACCCGAGATCGAGAAGGCTTGGACCGGAGACCGGCAGAGGATGAGTAGAGGATTGGGCCTGCAACAAAGAACAGGAGTCATTAGAGGCGCATTTGAGGCCGCGGAATGTGTCGGAGTTTGTCGGTTTGGGAAACTCTCTCGGAGGCAACAGCTCTGCCTCTGCCTCTGCCTCTGCGTCTTGGTCTTTGCCTTCTTCTACTCCATCTCCTACTCCTTCTCCCCCTCTCATCTTCATCTTCAAGTTCAACATCAACATCAAGTTTCAAGTGGCGGCAAGCAAGAACGTTGCATGATTTATGGCAATTATGAGCAGCAACATCAGTTTGCCACGGCCAAGAAATGATGATGACAGGGGGGGGCTTTGGGGGAGAGCACAGCAAATGAACTAAGATCGCAGCAGCAGCAAGTGCAGGCTTCAAAGTTTCAGCTATTAATTGCAATTAATTGCAATTGCTCTTGCTCTTTCCTCTACCTTTGCCCTAAAATGTGGAATGCCGCCAAGCATTGTCATTATTTTGAGTGGAAAAGCTAGCTGAAAGTGATCACAGAACCAAACAACAACACCTTGCTTTAATCTTAGTTTAAGTTGTAGTTTTAACCTGACTTAAGGCCAAGACAAACGTGTCTCTGGAGAGACATTCCCACACACTAAAACGCCTCCAGCTGCTCCAAGGCAGCGATCGATCATCACGCGGAGGAGATAGGCAACTGTCAGGCGGCATCATAATCGAGATTGGACCCAGGCATCGGCATCGGCATCGGCATTACTTTGTGGTTGACATCTCTGTTCTCTGTTCAGTCCAGGGGCTATCTGTCGCGTGTATTTTTAGCCATCTATCTTGGCTCGAACAAGGCTCATTACAACAGGCCCGACACTTGGCCAGCACAGCAGCAGCAGCAGTTGCAGCAGCATCATCTGCATATGGGATAACCCATTTGGGTGTGGACCCTGGCGCTAGACATCGCCCGGGAATCACAAGCCAGAAGGAGAAGGCCCTCATTAAAAATATTTGCAATTTAAAGAGGCAAACAAGGCTGGGGAGGAAGGAAGGCCCACTACTCGGACTTGGGCCTATTTTTAAATGCAAAACTCGCGCCGTCGCACGACAAGACAATCAGGACATGGAAATAATTGAATGCGCCAGACAACACACAGAATCCGCTCCTCTCTCGAGTGGACTGGAATGGCAAATGGCAGCAACAGCACCAGCAACAGCATCAGCACCAGATGAAGATGACCAATTTGCTGCAACATGTGCAATGGCCAAAGCCCCAGAAAGCCGAGAGACAACCCAAGAACGATAAGCAAATGTAAACCAACTTGCCACCACCTCCTCTTGCATCTCCAGATCCTCCTCCTGCATCTCCAGATCCTTCTCCTTCTGCTGCTGCTGGCTAAGTGGCCCATTGTGGCTCATTTTGTAGTTTGTGCAATTTTAAGAACAACATTTAATTAAAGGCCCCGAAGGAGGAGGAGGAAGTACGTGACGTTCACCTGATCAAGTGACTCTAATGCGGCCATGCAACATGTGCCAAGTGTTTGCCGCCAAGATATCAGCTTGTTTCTTCTTTGAAAAGAGTTTTCCGGTTGGAAATCTAGAGTTGAAAGCTGGATTTTATTTTAAAGGGTTTCTTAATTAGTTTTTTAGCTAGTTTTAAGCTAGTCTTAAGTTGTCAAAAACAGAAACCGTAAAAAACAAAAGACTTAGGCAACAAACTTGACTTGACTTGAATAGAAATTCGTGTTAGAAAAACCAGATGAAGACAGCAGTAAGCTATAGAGATACAGAGACAAAGAGAGAGAAAGATAAAGTTCCGTTCCGATCGGCCATTCCCAACCGCTAACTGTTGTTCACTGGCGATTAGAGGCCAAATTACCAACATTTTTCCAAACAATTATGGGCCATTATTGAACCAATTAGATTCCGCCGGCGCGCGGCGCTCCAATGAAAAGCTCAAACAACAAATTGAAATTGAAAGAAAGTCGAATGCAAATTTGTGCGTACGAGTTGGCAGAGGAAACGGTGGCGGTGGCTAGAAGATAAACAAGCCAGCGAACGCGAGACAAGATGCGGGCCTAAAGGGGGAAGTGCTATTTGTTTGAGTTGGCTTTAACAGCTTGCGGACGAACGGTGGTGCCCCGTTAGTTGACCTGGTTAACCGAGCTCCAAGCTGCGAGTTGTGAGCTGTGAGCTGCGAGCTGCCAGCTGAGGCGAGCGTTAGATGTTGCCATTAATGCCGGGCCACAATTTGAATGCTGCCCAAGCTGGCAGATGGCCAAAAGGTCGCCCGGGCCAGATGCCAGATTCCATCACAACCTTCCGCCGCCGCCGCCGCCTGAACCCACACAGAGAGATCTTGCCCAGCAACGCACGTACTTAGAGAGCAGGGATTTCGATATGGACGAGATGGGACTGAGGGCAGGGGATAGGGTCAAGTCTGGGGGGAGCTAGATAGCTAGAGAGCATTAGGGGCGGATTAGGAGGAGGAGGCGTTGCCCGGCACTGTCATTAGTCGGCCCTCCAACCACCGGCGATGATCGTACGATAATGCTGTTTGCTCAATTCACGTCTCTGCCCATTGCCAACGCTTTTTTTTTCTACACACAGCGAAAAAGGGGGATAAAAAATTACTAAATCTTCAACTACACCTAATAAAACTACCTTAAGCCACATTTTTATTAACTATCGATAGTTAGCGATAATTATCTTGATCTTCCACAGCACTAATGAATTGCAAATAATTATTGAGTAGTAGTTCCAACTATAAATACTTGATATACAAAATAAAATAAACAACTTTAAGCGGACAATCGAAATAATCGAATTTCGTTGACATTTTATCGAAAGAATTTTACCATTAATCGACTTACTTATATAACATAACGGAATTCCTACAAATTATATCGATATTCAATATTTTTGCCTTGCATTTGTATCGAACTTTTAATTTCTTTAACTAAAAAAAATATATAGGTAATGATATATTTAAAACATATAATTTAATCGACTTTATCTTTATTGAAATCTAATAAGTTAGCCTGACAATCGATTTATGCAAAGTATCTTATCTTTATTATTAGACTTTGGCTATCGCAATTCCCTTTTATCGATACAATAGCTTCTAATAGAATTTTCACATTTTTCCTTTGAATTCACACTTATTTTCGCACTGTGCCGCCTTATGCCATCTCTCTCACTTGGTTGCATGTTAATGATGCACAATTGCAGGCTGCAACATCAGCAGCAACATCTTAACATCAACAGCAACATCTCAACATTGCCACAAAACGCATCGGAATGCCAACAATGGCCAACTGCAGAAATGGCATTATTCTCCAATGGACGCCACGTCTGTCGCATTAGCCGATTTTGTCGATTTAGTTGCGGCTTGTTATGCGCCGAAAAAGAAACTAAAGAAACTACAAAGACTTGCAGCCCATTCTCATTTCTGCCCACTCACTACTGGTGCGTGGCTCATTGGATTTGCCTTGGCAACGATCTGGCCGTGTGATGAGTGCTAATGACGACCATCTGCCCGCCTTCCACTTGCAATTGACCCTTTCTTCGGCTCCATCTCTTAGCTCTCCATCTCGCGGCAACTTTCATTGCCAGCCCCCTGCCGAAACGAAAGGCATTTGTCTTGAGGGATTACCTTAAATTAAGAAACTCTCAGGTGTTTTCTATTTGTAATCTAACATGTATATCTCTTCCTCTTTTATCGATATTTGTTATCGAAGACTTTGACTTGAAACTTTCATTTTGATGGAAAGACCAGAAATGCAAGTATATCATCTAAACCTTTTAAGCAAATTGAAGTTTCTTGTGTATTATTAAAAGTTAGTTTCCTGATTCAGCCTGCATATCGATATAATCATATCAATTTATCGAAATTTCACCACATTTTAGCTTTTCCCCTTTTAAAAAACTGTCTGAAACAAATTAAAAATACTTTTTACAAGCAATATCTCTTGCAAGATCTTTGAAGACGTTGTATTTTGTGAAAGTCTCGCGGTCCGTGTAAATATTTGATTGAGAGATTTAACAAGTTTAGTGGCGAAAAAAAGAACCTCCAACCCCAAAAACCGAATTGATGGTCGATTATCTGGAGTGGATGTCGTCTTTGTGGATGGTTGAATCGATCGATCGATCGATGTTTTCCTAATGTCTGTCCCATGGGATCGATCAACGGAAGACACACACAACGAACGATTTGCGGCAATTTCTTTGGCACCGAGTGAAACTTTTCCAAACGCGAACCCACTTGGCCCACTGAGAGGCTCGGCTCAGGTGTCGAAGTGGATGTGGATGTGGATGCTCGATTGCGATTCCGATTGCGATTGCGACTGCGATTGGGAAAGTGCGTTCTTCTCCTAGCCGAATCACACTCGATTGCCGAAGGAGAAGGCGATGGAGTTGGAGTTGGAGTTGGCCAAGAAGTGGGAGACAGCGTCTGAAAGCGGTCACATGGAAGTAGGCCAAGTTCTGAGACTCCAACTCCAACTCCAAGTCCGACTAAGAGTGTACATACAGACACGTCGCCAGTGGCGGTTTATTGGTGGCCATGTCAAAAATTCCTCCTATTCCAAAAACCCAATCTGAATCCCAGTTCGCGGACTGTAGTTTCAGCTTCAGCTTCAGCTTCAGTCTGGGGCATGCAAATCCGTTCATGATGCTGGAATTGGATGTGGGTCAGGCGGATATTCATTTTGCCGGGTCCGATCTTGGACACTTGCCTGCTCGTTCCGTCTCCCGCCCCGACTCGGTCCATCCGCTGAGAGGCTGAGACCGAGGCTGAGGTGTTTGGGAAGTTAGTTAAATCAAACCAGTTCCCAATCCCAGGCAAATGCATCTCTCTAGCTGTGCCTTTTCTCTACACAGAACATACAGAGGACGGACTGCACTCCAAATGTTTCTTTAATCGTTACGGAAACATGGCTTAAATATAATGTAAAGTAATAGGGTTTATCATTGATGTTAAACTAATGCTGAGAGCAGACTTTTACTGGGATTTAAGCTTTAAGTTTTACTAGATTTTCCTCTGTGTAGTTGGGTTACTCCTGCTGCAAATGAGTTTCTGCGGTTTCTGCTTCCTCGATTTCCAGCTTTTTGTGCCGCGTTCTCTTAATCATAATGATGAGAATGAGACTGAGAATGGAATCCGGCGTATTTATGCCAGCCATTAATCGCTTATAGATGCTGTGCGAGTGAGCATGGCTACTTAGAAACTGGGAAACTGGATGTGTAACTGGGACTTGTTTAATGTGCCGATGCCGATGTTGATGTCGATGCCATAAATCTGCGGTTTTCTTTTACTTTATTGCGTGCAAGTTCCAGTCAACATAAAGCTGGTCTCTTGAGCCTGAGCTATTTAGCTAAATTTAGAATGATTTTTGAACCCAAGCACTGTAACTTTCTTTTTTTTTGTATCGATTGATCTGATTCTGTCACCCATTTCCTAAACACGTTACTTTTGCTGCTCGAGTGAGTTTTCACCTCAACTATTTGAGTCAAGTTCCAAGTTTTTCCCAAGCTAATTGCCAACCGAAGTGGCTTCTTGTCTTGGCTTTTTGTTCGAATTTGGAGCGAGACCTAACCCAAAATGCTCATTATGCACAATGCAACACTGCAACACTGACACTGCCCTGTCAGTTTTTGTTGTTGTTGTTTTTCTCTCTGGCAACTACGTGCTTTGTCAAAAGGTTTTGTCGCTTGAGAACTTTTCATTTTCATTTCTCTCTTAAGGGGGAGGAGGAGGAGAAAAAAAAAGGGCAGAGAATTTATTATGCGCACATCGCGGCTGCTGCGGGCACGACCTAAGACAATCTATGGGCCAAATTTCTGGCTGGGATTCGCTTCGAGGAGGAGGAGGAGGAGAGGAAGAGGAGCACAGAGCAACCGCCTCATTCACATGCCACTCGGGCCTCGGACTGATGGGAAGAGCCGGAGCAGTGTGATTCCGAGTGGGAGGAGCAGGAGAGAGATCGCTACTAGAATCTAGCTACTTGTTACTCGCTGAAATTTACTCCTTTTTCGGTACTCGTTTCTCGTTACTTATTTATCGTTATTCGTTTATTGCAACTGTATACTAGCTACTTGCTACTTGTTACTTGATACTCATTACTTGCTACTCGGTATTTGGTACTCATTACTTGCTACTCGTTACTTGCTGCATTTTTTTCCTGTAGTTTTTAATAGTGACTAATTGCTATTCTCTACTCGTTCCACCGTACTCCTTAGTTATTACTCGCTAGTCGCTACTCGTTAACCGCTATTCGTTTCTCGCTACCGGCTATTCTTCAAGCTGTGGCTCCGTCTGTTACTAGCTGGTCTTCATTTGATGCTTCCTTCTACCTTAAATGAATACTCGCTCCGCTTTAGTTCTTTAATGTGACTCCCTGCTCCTAGCTCTTTATTTTGTACAAGGAATTCGTTACTCGCTACCGCTACTTCACTACTCGCTGCTAGCTATTGACTACTCGTTAATGGATACTTCGAAAGCTTTGACTTTAATTGCTTTTCTTTGTGCTTTGTCCCAGAAAAATGGTTTAATTTTAAATATAAAACTAAACTTTAACCTTAACTATATGCATTTTAATAGTTTCAGCAAATATCTATCGATACTCCTCTCACCTGAAAAGCAAATACAAATGGATTCAGTCTCTATTTTGTTGTTGTTCTTCCTTTAAGGTTGTCATAACCAGATGCCCAATGAATATATGGTCAATAAAAACAAAAACAAAACCCATCGATAGCTAGCAAGAAAGAATAATAAAAAAGACAAAAGGAAGCAGAAGCTGCAAACACCAAAAAGCAACAACAAGCAACAGCAAATGGACAATGGCAATCACCTTTTCTCCGCCCATTTTATTTATCACTTTTGTTGTTACTTGTTGTGGCTTCAACTGGCTTTGCCCTGACTTTGACTTTAACACAGAGCAGAGACACGGCAAGAAAATAAGCAAGCTATAAATTTAAAACAAAATACAAAAATTATAATATAAAGAATTTGATAATAAAATTACTTTAAAGAGAAAATTAACTTTTTTAAATATAAATTATTAAACTTGGAATACTTTTCCTTGCTCTTGAATATTTACTTATTTTTTTAAACCTTCGTTGAAAAGAATATCTTTTTCCATTATTTTATAATTCAATCTATACAAGTTCCTGCCGTTTCTCTCAGTGCATAGCACAAGAACATGCATGGCTCGTTCCATTTCACTCCGTTTCGTTTCGTTCCGTTTCTTCGTTTTGTTTTTCGTTTTTCTCGATTCGTGAAAACGTGCCCGACATGCACAGAATTCAATAAATAAAAAAATAAAATGAATTCGGTGAAAGCGAGAACTTTGGCGGGTGGAAGGAGGCGGGCAGGAAGAAGAGGCACAAGTCGTGTTGCTGCTAATGGCACACCCCCTGACCGCCCCCGCCCCCCTTTTGGCATTTTCCCAGGCAAGCACTTGGTACTTGCCTTGTTTTTTTTTTTTTTTTTTGTTAATGTTTCAAACGCGCCTCACGCCTCAGCAACACACAAAAAAAAACACACAAGAACCAACATAAATCAATCAAAAAAGAATAGCAAAAAAAGAAAAGAAAGAGAAGAAGAACACAGAATCGAGAGAAGGCGGAACACTAATTAAACAAAATATAGAAAGATCATCATCATCATCGTCAGCAGCAGCTCAACGAAAGCAAAAACTTGCCGGCGAAATGGAAATTTGTTGAAAGCCAAAAAATGTTTCTTGTTTAGTTTTTTTGCTCACCTTGCTTTCGATTTCGATTTCTTCCGGAGGGGTTTTTTTCGGCGACTTCTTCTTCTTCGACTTGTTGAAAGACTGAAAGTACAAGCAGAAAATAATAATGAGCAAATTGGCCATGTTTGTGACTTGTTTTTTTTTTTTGGCAAACAATGGGGCATAGAAAATAAATAGAAAATTGTTTTGATTTATGACCCAAAAGAAATGCCCATAAAATGTCAATAAAAAAGAATTTCTCTTGCCATAAACACAATTAAACTGGTAAATTGTGGTAGATATATACGATATGTATACATATGTTTGATATGTACTTGTACCCGCATTTCTTAGGGGCACAAGACCGTTGCCTGATATACACTTATAGGGGTACAAATAATATTAAAAATAACACTAATAAAACACAGAAAATATATAGTGGCGACCGTGACAGTGGAAACAAATTATCAAATAAGGCAACAAATATTAGTAAAAAGCTATAAAGTCTCCTAGAGTATTGGAATCAATTATATATTATTTTGTAACAATTTAAATGCTTTCCAGGCTACCTTTAAGACTATGCAACATGCTTCTGGTTACTTGTGTTTAGCAACTGCTTTTAAAACTAAGCAACATGTTTCTTGCTACTTTTGTTTAGCAACATTTTCTTGTGCGCTCCGTCGAGTTAGTTTTTAGTTTTACATTACTACAAATAATTACAAAAAATTAGTAAACTGAGGCAACCAGGCGGAAAATATTAGTGAAAGCTAAACCTGTTCATTAGAATCTATTTCATATATTATTTTCTATCGATTTCTGTGCTTTCTTTGAAAACAATAAAGTTGCAGGCTGCTTTTAAAACTATGCAACATGTTTCTAGCTACTTTTGTTTAGCATCACATTCTTGTGAGCTGCAACATGTTCAGATTTAAGCAAACAAATCAAATTTTGAGTATAAATATAGTGCAAAATTATGTTTTTCTAACATTAAAAATGCCTTGATCTGGTTTCGGATTTTCCTCTTTGTTAAATTTAAAGTTTTTATACTGCTTAACCTTCAAGAAATGTATTTTACAGCTGATCTTGTTTGCAAACTAAATATTTTTAGGTTTCTGGATAATCTGGCAATGCCTCAACAACAAGAACAACAAATGAGAGCCATCAATCGATGTGATTAATCTTTGTAATCAATCTTTGTGGTCTAATCAGAGCTAGCAACAAATGCAACGAATCACCGTAAGTTTTTTGTGGTTCTATTCCCTCCACCGCCACTTTCTACTCGATTTTCCCGCCGGCAAAAAACAATATCCAAACAGTTGTAACGGTACGTCCCAGCTCATCCATAATCCCAGGGATTCAGCTTTACAGCTTCTTCGATTGTTCCATCATCCGAAGGAAGCCAAGGAGAAGGAGGAGCAGTCGAAGGTGGACCAGTCCAAGTCAGAGTTGAGGAGGAAAAACTAAAAACTAAAAACTAAAAACCGAAACTGAATTGCGTTCGCTCTGCATAAATTGTGGTCCAGGAAAATGCCTCCACTTTGCAAGTCTTTATAATAAACAAAAAGGAAGGAAGAGGGAGGGATCAAGGGAGATGCAAAAGAAAAATATGTTATGCATGGCAATTTTCCATTTTGAGGCCTCCGAGTTGGTCTCACTGCCGTGGTGTTGTGTCTAATATCATGTATTATCCCAAGAGGAGAGGAAAAGGCCAAGACTAAGCCAAGTGTCCAAGCAGAAGAAGGTTGCAGCAGGCAGCAGGCCGGTCTTAAAGCCACAGGCCACTCACTGGCCATTGTCTGTATTTATTCTTATTTTCTTTTTGCTTTATTATTTTCCTCTTTTATTATTATTTTTTTGTTGTTTTTGTTTGTAGTTTTTGTATGATGTTTGTGTTGGTGGGCAGAACGGGCGCTAGCCAAAAGTGAAATATTTCAAACACCAAGTCGTGTCGCATTCCCAGAGATACACCACGTCGTATCTCATGCAGATTGCCGCCTTTCTGGCCTCCTGCCCTCCGTTGTTGTTGTTGTTGCTGTTCCAGCAGTGTCATCTTTGGGCCGAGAGGAGCGCAAACAGAGCAGCACGGGAAAGGAGTCGAGGAGTTGGGGAGTTGGGGAGCTGCAGAGCTGGGCAGTCGGAGAGATTTGCATGTCCGCCTCTTTTGTTTCATATGCAAATCTTGGGAAGATTTAATGGTCTCACACACAACGGATATGGATATCATCCAGGGGCCAGCTGTGTGCTCTGCTCTGGCCAAGATCTATGGTCAGAGGGTTTATCCCATTCTAATCAATTCAATTACACACCAAGTCCAAGCAGATAATTGCCAAGGGATCAGAGCAGAGCAGTATCTCGAGGTCAGTGGAAGATGAAAAAACATGAATGTAACAAGGAGATCATTTTTATGGGGAGTAGGAGCAGGAGCAGGAGCTTCTCTTAAGAAGGAAATAGTGTTTTCCGGAGGAATATATACTAGAGATTGGAGGAATTTGAAGAATTTTGAAGAGAGTTCGAGGAATTTGAAGAACTTAGATGAGATATTAAAGACATTAAAGAAATTTAGAAGGTACATATATTGAGGAGTATTTAACAAAACTTATTGAAGATTTTGAGGTATTTGGAAGAGATGAGAAGTTAAGTTAAGAGGTTGAAAGACTTTCCTCAAAGTCTTATTAGATTTCAAAATTAAAGTTTGAAGATCCTTTCAACTCTTGAATATCTTCTATATATTCTATCTAAATAAAACCAAGACAAATCCCCTTTAAAGTCACAAAACCCTTGGGGAAAACTTTCTTATCGATTTTGTTGTATAAAGCTTAAGCTAAAGTAAATAAATTGTATTATTAATAAGTTAACAAACACAATAAATGCAGCTTGAATTCCCTTCAAAGATCAACTATGAATAGGAAACAAAAACTAGTCCAAGGAGAAGGTCCTTTGTAACTAAATAAATAAATATATACATTATATATATTTCTTGTTCATTTAGATGTTAAGGACCTCTTCTCCTCCTCCTGCCTGATCCCAGCTCCTGCTGCTGCTTTTGCTACTCCCAGGGAATTCCCCTGGGCTGAATGTATCTTCTATTTTCGCCTCTGTAGTGTTGTGTGTTGATTTTGTTTTGGTTTTTCTTGTTTTTTTTTTTTGGCCATTAAATTCGAGCAGCGACGACATTACCCAAATGGCTGACATGGCCGGGACATTGATGATGCCAGGCAAGCCAGAGCCTGCAGCCGGCAGCTGCTCCTAGGGGATCTCTGGAGGAGATCTCTCTGCTGCATGATGGCCTCTGGGCTCCCTCTTCTGGCTCTTGTTCTCGCCGTTGTTTTTGGCTTGTTCTAATTGTTGTTGCCTCGTGTTTTACCTCGTTCGTTTGGCGTTTGCGTGTGTGCGGATCGAGTGCATATATCTACTCCTTTATACGTATATATATATATATATATATAAAGGAGGCTGGAGATGGCCGCCTGGCCTCGGTGTTTAACTGCGATTTGAGTCACGTTTCATTACTCGTGATGCCAGACAGTAATCACTTGATTTTCCAAGCCGCTTTCTGGCTATGTTCTCTCTTTTTGGCCAAAAGCAGTGGCTGCTGCTGCTGCTGCTGCTGCTGCTGGGTGCTGTCCTGTCACAGAGCAGACACGAAGCTGGCCAACCAGGCCCAGGCCCAGACCTTGGCCACAAAGGTGCTACCAAAAGCGGCAGGCGAAATGGCACACAAATCTTGTTAGGCAAGCGCAGAGCGCAACATGGCTTTGCCTGTTTCTTTGCGGGGTCATAAATAGAGCTTTGCACTTACGCAGCACTGCGAGAAAATTGGGTGAACTTTAACTGTTATTTACCATAAATAAATAGTAAAGCTATAAGCAGTTATTTACTATAAATAAATAGTTAAAGTATAAGAAAAATGGGTACCCTTTAGCTCTGCTATAAACTTTGGCATAAAATCTGATTACTCTTGATTTTCCCTTTAATTTCCTAATTTTCTCTCTCTGCACTCACGAGACCCGCGTGAGTCTTACGTGACTCACGAGTTCGTGGTCTTGGCTGAATTCTACAAGAGGATGGCCATTGGTTTCTTCTAATTTTGGCTTTATGCTTTGATCTCGTGACGCTTGTCATTGCGGTCGATGGTCGGTCACTCGCCAACTCGCCAGGAGAAGGGGGAGAGAGGGGGAAAATCGGGTTGGAAAAGTGCAGCGATAATCAATTAACCTGGCTCACTGGGCACCACTCGGTCGCCTTCGGTTGTGGCCGGATCGCCGCGGGGATAACCAATGGATTCGCCGCTGGAGAGCCTCCTCCCCATGAAACTCCTCGAGTGATGTTGAATGTTGATGTTGATGAAGTTTTCCGCTGACTTTGATTGCGGTTTGCATTTTCATCGCCGGATTTTCAATTTTCCCCTCGGTTTCTTTGCGGTTTTTTTCCCCTCTCATTCTCTTTATCCCCCTTCTCTCTCCCTTTGGAAAATGCCAAGCAATTCGCTTTGGCAGGAAAAAGAACTCTAGAGTTTACATTTCGCTGGAAAAACTCTGTTTTTAAATGAAAAAAATGTCAAGGATTTCTAAGGAAATATATGGAAAACTCATGGAAATTTTTGTCAGATAGTTTTTGATTTTAAATAAATCATGCGAACTGGGTTTTTGGTATTAAAAATTAGTTTAAGTAAATAAATTGAAATAAAAATATAAATAAACATTTTATATATTATTTAGTCTCTTTTTTTTTGTTTTTCAATAAAATATTATTAATATAAGTAATATATTTTAATTTTAACTATTTATTAATATTTTATACAACATTTTACAGTTTTCTTCCTTTTTCCTAGACATTTTATTCCAAAATAGAGATTTAGTCTAAGAGTCTTTGCTTTGATAAAATCTCTTGAAACACACTGCTATATATATACATATATAGATATATTTGTATATATATACGTATATATATAATTTATAAATTGGCTAAATTGTTAACAGATTTGTTTGGCGGATAAAGCGATTGAAAGTGGGCGTGTCGTTTGGTTGAAACGATTTTTCATCGCGTGCGACATTTGACTTTGGCTCCTTTTTTCAAGTTTTCAAGTTTGTTGCCACAGTCTTTCGTTTTGCTGCCACTCTTCATCTGATTTTACATGGCGCACGTACCGCACAGATTTGCTTTTCTGTTTCTTATTTTTATTTTTTTTTTTTTTTAAACAATTTTTTTATTTTTTTTTTTGGAGAAGGAAAGGCTTCGCGGTCCAAAGACAGCGGCAGCTGCTGGTCAGGCAGGCAGGCAGGCAGGCCAAGTCATCCGAAGTTGGCCTCCACTCTTAAGTAGGTTAATTTTGACCGGTTTGTGTTTTTCTTGCTCCCGAAAGGAAAGAGCGGTAGAAAGAGAGAGAAAGAGGTGGGGTGGGGAGATAGAGGAGAAAGAGGAGAAAGAGAGACAGGGGGAAGGAGAAGAGACAGTGGCATTTGGCTAACTTCTCCTGTGACTTTAGCTGCTGTTGTCTCCAATCTTCCTGATTGACTGCCGACTCGAGTCTTCAGTCTTCAGTCTTCAGTTTACAGTCTTCAATCTCCAGTCTTCAGAGTTTGGAATGAAACCGCGGCATTTGCCTGATTAACCCAACTTGAAGTTGCTTCAATGAGGCAGCCACATGTCGCCTGTACTTGCCCCTTCTCCTGCTTCAGGTTTTTCTCCTTCCCAGGAGCCTATTAACAAGTCTTTGGCTTTCCTCGACTTTGTTTAAATAATTGTTTGGTTTAATTGAACATTATTTGGGGATGGAAAACTATTGGAACCTATATTCTTTCACTGGATTTTTCTCTTAATTAAATAAATAGTTACTTAGTTAAAATACTAAAGCAAATTAGTCTTCTCTAATTAGATTTTAGTTCTTAAAAGTTACCTTCTTTTTATAGGAATTTAAATTATTATTTTCTATAAATATCTATTTAAGATTCTTTCTGTCTTAGATTTTTTTTTTTTTATTTTGCAAAGATTTAATTTTTTTTTTTCAAAGGCTTTATAGAATTTATGATTTTAGGAAAGAAATCCTGCTAAAGAGATATCTGAGGATTCTCCTGCCTCTTTTAATATTCTGATACTCTTCCTTATAGGCTAAATTTTCGTTTTATTTATATTCCTTTCTCTGTTACTTTTTTTTTTAATTTTCTATATTTATTTTATATTTCTTTGTGTTTGCCTTGCCTTTTCTGTTTATGTTTGTTTTTTTTCTCTCTCTCTCACTGCTAATAATGATGTTGCACAAATGTTACTACAAAAATAAAGATAATCATGATGATCATGGGGAACCACGCTGAGGCGGCAGATGATCATGATCATGATGATCGAGTTGGCCAGCACAGCGTGGAAATGGAACAGATTGGAACGGGTGGCTGTGGGGGAGATTACTGCATTTGTCGCCATGAAATCATGTTAGAAACTTGAGACAAATTTCTTTGTCGTCGTTCCAAGTTGCTTTCAAATTGCTTTTGGCCTAACGGCAATCAATGGCAACGGAATCAGAACGGAATGCCAAAACCGGAACGGAATGGAATGGTTGTGTGTATGTTTTTTGTGACAGAACACACACACACACACATACACATCGGGGAATGAATGGAATTTTGGTGAAAGAATATAATTATATAAAAGAATATAAAATTCTTACAAGTAAAATTGGAAAACAGTGACAAATTAAATTAAAAGCTTAAAAGAACAGAAATTTTACTGATATAATTAATATTTTAAAGCAGATTTTAAGGTAGGTAAAACTGGAATTCAAATTTTTGGAATGTTGGGTAATTGAAACAGTACGTTTCTAGGGGAAATTCTGGTATTGAAACGTGTTTAAATTGGATCAGGGAATGGAATATGGCGTCTCTGAGCTCTGATTGTTCGAAGTACCAAACATTAGTAAATATATTTCGTTATATACTATTTCCTTGAAATTAAAAAATAAAAATACAAGCTTCAGTGGAGCTAAAGCTTGAATTTTGAATTGATTGAAAACCTGTGTATCGAATTATTCAAATTTTCTGTTCAGAAGATTTATTCACAGCCCTGAACTGTAAGTTCTTTGTGTACATTGCTTCCACTGGAGATGCGCCACCTTCTTTATCATGTTCCCCAGTTGCTCTTCGCTCTTTGCTCTGGGTTCTTGGTGCTTAGTACTTCGATCTTCCCTATTCACTCTTCATTCTTTACTTCTTTGCTTTAAGCTTAACTATTTACCATAATCTATAGCCTTTGCTTGATTTATGGAACCATTTGGATCACTCAATAAGCGCAACGACTTCTTCGTCTCCTCCTGGAGGCCTTTCGACACTTTTGCTTCTTTGCTGTCCATGTCCAAGTCCAAAGGGAATGCACAGTTCACATATTTACATAGCTATCAGTCCAGTTAGCACTTGGCTTGGACCCGCCCAGTCCATGAAGGCTAGGCTGTTGTGGGTTAAGCCGAGTAAACGCTGACTTGACTTGACTTTGACTTGGGCATCGGCTTTGGCTTTGACCGAAACATCACATAGTCAAAGTCAGAGTCAGAGTCAAAGTCAGAGTCGTTTTGGCCTCGTTGCCTTAACCGGGAAAAAAGGCGACTAGAACAGGCAGTGGCACTGAGAGAAAATTGTGTGGTTAACATATTAAAGAGGGTTTATTAAATGAAAAGTCTTTACAAACTGTTCTTATATAAGTGTAGTGTTAAATGATTTTACTGAATCAAGTCAAGAGTCTGGAATAAAGTCTTGAAAATCTTTTAAGTTAAACCTTATGATCCATAATTTTTTCAAGTGTTTTACCACCACTAGACTGGCCACTGACTGTGGACGCTCTAGCAAGTCCAAATCGAACTTGGTCGTTGGTTATCTTGGCCTGGGCCTGGGCCTGGGACTGGGAGTTGGTCTTGGTCTTGGTCTTGGTCTGGGTCTGGGTCTTGGTCGTCTGCCCCTTTAGCATAAAACATAAATAGCGACTGCATTCAAATGAGTCTGACAAACAAAACCCGAGGTCCCCCCGAAGGAGGGGCCATGGACTGGCGTGGATGAAAAATGCAAATGCTTAGACCATGTTGGGTTTGATGTTGGTTTCTGTTTCGGTTTGGCTTTGGGTTCTCTCTCTTTCTCTATATAGTTGAGCGTGGGCAGCTCCATAGATGGCCAACGTCGTCGCAGCAAAAGATGATGATGTCCTTTAGCCGCATTTGGGATTTGGATTTCAGCAGAAAGAACGAACAACGAACGACGAACGACGGCCCCTTTTCGAGCAAATATTCAATAATGGCAATTATTTCTCATATTTAATGAAGGCAACCCAGGAAAACCCAGCAATCCAGCAATCCAGAGTGATTTCTTGCCTTTAATGAGACTCCGGACTCTGAGTTGGCTCTACGTTTATGGCTAAATTGCTAAATTTGGCTGGCAGTGATCTCTCTGGGAGCCTTGCTCTTCCGGTGGCTGTTTTCCTGGATTTTTCGTATCAATTATAAATGTTTAATGGTTAAATATTTACATGCCTCTCTGTCCCTGATCCCTGGAACCCCTTGACACTTGGCTTCCCGCTAATCTTGTCCCAGAGATCTAGCCTCGAAATGGGTCAGCTCTCGAGCTGCTCATTTGGGCAATTAAGCAAGAGAAACCAAGAGATTGTCAACGCTTTTTGACTAGGAGAAAATGGTAAATGTTGAGTTGAGGAAAGGCCATGCCGCCAGAGGAGGAAGAGTGATGACAGACAGTCGGGCTGACTGATTGACTGATGGGCCCTAAGTAACTGAAATTGCATAACATTCGCGTAAGCTTCCAATTTCCAGTTGGCAATCCTCCCCAGACTCTCTCTCTCCCTGTATTCCCGATGCGCCTAATGATAATCGAGTGTCTTTCCGTTGTCTCTCTGTGGCTTTGGGGTTTGGTTTCCGAACTTCCAAGTCCTGGTCCGCCGCCTGTCACTCCGTCAATGCCGTCTTCGGACAAACGAAGATGAAGTTGGCAGTCGCAGAGGAGATGGAGATGGAGTTGGAGTTGGAGAGGGAGGAAGGAAGCCCAAGTCTCCTTTGCCTTTGAAGAAACCTTCACAGTTTCATAAACTGAGCAAACAAATGAAAGCTGCCAGCCACCGTTGCTTCTGTCTCTTCTTTCAGCTCCAAAGAGGAGGAGGAGAATTCTTCAAACAAAAAACATAGCTTTTCCGCCTTAATAATTTTCAAGCTTTTCGGGGTTTTCTTTCAAGTTGAAAAAGTATGAAACAGTGTAAAGTTTAAGGTTTAACCGGTCATAACTCATTGTTTGTATATTATTTGAGGGAATATTTAAGATAATTAAGAGTTAAATTTGTAGGAAATTATTTGCTAACTTATGAGCCTTGATTTTCATCTATATATATTTTCCTGATTTTCTTGATTTATAGCTTTCTAGCCTCAACTCCTTGTAATGTTACCCCGTTTCACAGTGAAACCGTGGAGTGTGGAGTCTGGCCCCTAAATCAAAAATCGTTCTCATAATCTGAGCCTTATCAGCGGCCCATCAACGGATTTTCTCTGCTTTTTCTTTGCTTTCATGCTTGGCTGTTTATGCTTTGCTGCTATGCTGCTTTTGCTGTTGCTGCTTTGTCCATATTAGGCTTTGGGCTTATCTCATTGAGCTTTCCGTGGGGGAAAGATCCACCGAGAGGGGCGAATAGGGAACACAAGCTGGAACATTGTGTGACAATTTGTAGTGCACAATGCTGGGGCTTTGTGGAGTCTTCAGGAGGAGAAGGAGGAGGAGTTGGAGGTGGAGAAGAATGAGGCAATGGAGTAGATTCTACCAATATTGCGGCGGCTTGTTGACTCCGTTAGTCTGCTTTCCGCTGCCTGACTTCTTTTTTTTTTACAGAGTCCCCCTCTTTCTTGGGCCTGAAAATTGCCCATAAAGTACGAAAAATGTATGTGAATGGCCTTTGGCAACAGAGCAGAGCAACATTACGATCAACCCGAACTCGAACTCGAACCCAAACCCAAACCCGAAGGAGTTCATGAAGAGCACACTTTTGCCGCTGTTACTGCCTCACGCAATTTGGAATTTATTTACACAATAATTGGCAAGCTGAATCAATACAAAACGCTCACGGCTGCCCACAAACAATAAATTAACAATTGCCACTTGAGGAGCGAGCCGGAGAAGGAGCTCGAGCTCGAGCTCCACTCCACTGCGATGATTGTGGAATAAATGGAGAACTGGTAAGTGGAGGAGGATGAAGGTGGCCAATCGATAAATGTAATTGAAAAGCCACAAAGCACAAAATGAAGAACAAAACAGAAACAGAAAACAGAAACAGAAACAGAAATACAAAGAGCGAAAACAATAAATAAATGGAATATGGTAGAGACGAGGCCCGAGTTAATTGATATCCACTTAGGGGTCACATAAACGCAATTGCCGCAAAAGGATACTCGATACGTATTTATGTAATCGCTGGTAGTAATTGTTTATCGATTTTTCAAGTTACTCCAAAGATGTTTCTGTTGTTTTCAAGCATTTTAACTGACAAAATGCACCTCTAAACCTTATTTTTAGTTTTTGATTGAGAAACCAAGAGCTTTATTTTATTCCTATTTATTTAATCGCTGCCAGTAATTGTTTATCGGTTGTTCGAGTTAATCTAGATTATTGTTTTTTTAAGCTTTTTCTAGTCTCTCGATATCTGAGAAAATGCACTTCTAAACCTTAGTTATAATTTTTGATTAAAAATCGAAGAGCTTTATATCATTCCTATTTATGTAATTTCAGCCAGAAATTTTTTATCGATTTTTTCGATATTAAACCTATCGATAACAGCCAAAAAGTGTTGCTCATCTGAAAAAATTGGTTTTGTTTCTTATAAAAAAAAAATAAAACACTTACTTTATTCGATTCGTACTTAGGAAATCAGTACCAGTATTTGTTTATTGTTTAAGAAGATAAGTTACCGTAAATTTCATGGATTTATAGCCTATCGATAATTGTAAAAAAATCACAATTAACATACTACACATTACTTAGCTTATTTTAGACTTTGTATTAAAAAAAACCTCCACCTTTCGCAATATTTTAAATAACAAACGTTAGCTACAAAGTCTTAAATTAAGGTAAGTGATGTGTAGTATGTTAATCGAATCTTATTCACAATTATCGATAGGCTTTTGGTACTATTATTTTGGCAAGTACTTCTTCCACTGTGCCCTCGCCTATATCATTTCGATTTCGATTAATAGGATTTATGATATCGCCTGGAAGCAACAACAGATAAGAGTACAAAACTCTTTAGAATTTTTTCGTGAAAAGAGAACTTCCGCTGGCAGCAGAGGCAAAAAAAAAAAAAATATATATATATAGGAAGGGGGCTAAAGACCACAGAAAAGCCCCAAACTCAGATGGCCAGGGCTTGATAAGCTCTTCGTCTTTCTCTCTCCGGGAATCGTCTCCCCGCCCTGGCTTTGGCTTTGGGTCCGAGGCAGCGCATTCTCCAGATACAAGCGATAGATATATGCAGTGGCAGTTAAGAAGACTTCCTCATAGCTGGGCAACGAGGCAGGGACCGGAGTGCATAACTTAATTAGTGCATGGACAATGACCGAAAACTTTGTACCGAGGCCGAGGGACAGGGATTTATCGATAACTATCGATTATTGTCCAGGCATGTGAGAACTTGTGGTAACGCCCTCGAAAAGCAGGAAAGCAGAAAAGGAGAGAAAAAAGCAGAGAAGAGCTGAAGACAAGCCCAGCGAAAAGGCGAATTAAATATAGACAAAGACAAAATTAATTGCAATGACAGCGTGGCCGCGCAGCCCTCACAAAGGTGCGGCTTTCCAAATGGATCGCATCTTCACATCTCAGCATCCTTAATGCAGTCCAAAGCTGAGAGCGCAGTCTGATAATAAATTAGAGGGACAGGGATGAGGATAACTTTTAAATACAGGCAAAAATTAAGGTAAGATTCAACATGTTTTTAATGTTTCAATATAAAGTTAAAAATTGATAATATTTTTGATATATTTCGATTTAAGCTTAAAATGTATTATCTTGATAAATTTCGATATAAATAGAAACAAGAATGCACCTGCAGATGTATCATATTATCGATATATTTCGATATAAGTAAATGCAAAAATTCAGCTAGAAATGTATCAACTCTTTGGTATAAATTTTATTTATTAAAGTTTGAAATTATTAGAAACATTAAAGAATTAATTTGTGATTGTATGATTTCTCTCACTGTAAGAGCTCCTTCAGCTTCTTGGAACTTCTCAACCTGCCCTCTGTCTCCCTCTCTCTCTCTCTCTCTCTTTTTCTTTCTCTATTTTCGAATAGACTTAATTGTCGAAGAGTCGTCACGGCGACTCAAACAAATCAAAGCGTCCAAATGTGCTCCGCCCCAAGGACCTGACCTGACGGAGCTTTAACTCCAGTCCAGGCTCCAACTCCAAGCTCCAACTGCAACTCCAACTCCTCCAATTCCATTACTCAATGTCACCAAGGAGGCGGAATGGATGCTGGGCGGTGGATGCCGCCAAAGCGTTTTGCGTTGATCGTCAATTAGTTACACTCTAAGCCACCGCCACTGGACAATTTATGGCCGCTGGAGATGGTAGATGGGAGCAGGAATCACTCACGTTCAGAGAGAGATTCTAGCTTGCTGGCTTTTTTTATGAGCAATCAGCGCGAAAATCCCGCCCAGCACAGGCATGGTAATTAGCGGAAGGTACGGGTCATAAAAAGGTGATTAGAAAAGGCAAAAGACAATAGGTGAAAAATCACAATTAAACGGAAAACAACCGATTATTAACGATAGTTTTTTTTTCAGGGAAACTCGAGTTAATTTAAGCTTATGAATAGAGATTTACTTTTCTTGGAATTTAAACTTAAAAGGTTTTTAGAGCTTGCTAACTATGCAACTTTACATAGTTTTTTACTTTTAATCCGGTTAAACAACATTTGAAATAAGTAAGCTTTAGAAATGTAGAGTTGAGATTTGATTAGTTTATAATATCGCATCAGTTCGTGTCACGCTGCCATCACTAAATTAGCAAAGAACAGACCTAAATAATTGTGATTTGCGAGACAGAAGGCGAGTGAGTCGAGGGTGCGCATTAAGGCAGTGCCAGCAGTCGCAGCATTCACAGATGGAGCGACGCAATGGATGGATAGATGGATGGATGGATGGATAGATGGATGGATGCGCTGGACAGATGGGTTGGGATGGATGCTGGAGTTGGTTCGCGGTTCCGAGTGACTAATTGCCGGGCGATTGCCTGTTGCACCTCGCCTATAAATAGACGTCGCAGACAGCCAGAGAGACATCCCAGAGAGCCACGCCATGGTCATGATGATTAGACTTAGATTGGACTTGGATTGGATTGGGTGGAAAGCTAGCTTCATCTTCTCTCTCTCTCTCTCTCTCTCTCTATCTATCTCCCTGTTCCTCTCTCTCTGTACAACTTTCAACGTCAACGTCCAATCCACTCAACACCTGCCTTGATTTGTGATCGCAATTACAGCGGAAGACATAAAATACACAAGTCCAAGTTGAA
This sequence comes from Drosophila punjabiensis, assembly GCA_008042585.1. Classification (NCBI taxonomy): domain Eukaryota; kingdom Metazoa; phylum Arthropoda; class Insecta; order Diptera; family Drosophilidae; genus Drosophila; species Drosophila punjabiensis. Next base: position 84,864 of record VNJR01007059.1, read on the forward strand.
CCGAGCCCAGGTTTTAGAGTTGAAGAGTTTTAGAGTTTAGAGTTAACCCGCCTCAACTTGGCATGGAGTGGAGTTCACTTCATTCTCAGTCTCTAGTTCCCTTTCCCTGGATTCCCTGATTCCCTGGATTCCCTGATCCCCTGATTCTCTGACTCTTTGATTCTCCCACCCAAAACCCAAACGCAAGAGGTTTCCTCCTGGAACTGCCACAAGTCTGTCTTTTAGTCTTTTCTTCGTTCTCCAACCTGTGCTTACCTCTTCCTTTTCTTCTGCTGCGTGAAGCTTCTTCTTCTACTTCTTCTTCTTCTTGTCTGCGATTCTTCAGAGATTCTGCAAAGAGAAAGAAGGCATAGGTTTCTTGAGTTAGATAAGGTTTTGATTAAAATTTATTGTATTACGGAGAGAGAAAGACGAGATGTTGATAAGCCTGTTTAGGAGGGAAATTTCTGATTTCTAATAACTACTGGTTCTCTACCAAGAAGCTGTCTCACAATTTATTGGTTAGATCTGTTTACCCGCTTTTCGGGGTTTCAAGTGAAAAAACCTCAAGACTTTCAACAAATTACCAGAAAGAACTTGAATGAAGAGCTCACACAAGAGATGATCCCAATTGCGGCACATTTTCTACTTCTCTGCTCGAGAGATGGGATCTCTTCTGGCTTCGTTTTCAACTTGAAAAACTTCAGCTTCAGCTTGAGCTTGAGCTCTCCATGTATTTTCTCTAACGGATCGCACCTGAAGTTGGAGGGGGCTGAAAACAATGCCACTTAATTATAACATATCTCGGCCTCTTCATCTGCTCCAAGTCTCTCTCTTTTTCTTATTTTCCTTCATATATATATTAATAACACAAAATGCACTTTCCAGTCAAATGATGTTGAAAACGAGTTTCCAATCGATTTGTGATGCTGCTGCTGCTGCTGCTGCAGCTTCTTCTTGTCGGTCTTTATTGTTGTTATTTTCTCTTCTCGTTTCGTTTAATTTAAGCCACTTTTCGTTTATACATATATATAGATATATATATATGTTTATAAATCGTATATAGATTGGCCTTGGTAACCAAAGAAAATTCCATTTCGAGGCTCTCTCTCTCTTGGCTCGTCCATTCAGATTGGGAATCTTTTTCTTTGGTTTCTGGTTCTGTCTGCTTTTCTTTCGTTCAGTACGGAGAACATGTTTCATCTTCTTGCTGCGTAACGGTAACTACTAGTAGGTAGATACATAGATACAAAGATACAAAGATACACACACACACGCACACACACATCTGAGCTGGTCAAGCTAATGGCATATTGATACACAGCCCCCTCGAAAGTCTCTTAGTGTGCAGGCAGTGCAACCCCTTTCTTCAGCTGGATTTTCCTCGAGCTTACAGAACGAACCACACCCAAAGGAAAATCGCTCGTTGCTAGTTTTTTCCAGCGTGGCGATTTGCATGCAACATGCTGAGTAATTAAAACAACAGCAGCTGAAGGGGGAGCAAGAGAGGGAACACGAGCTGAAGCTGAAGTTGAAGTTGAAGCTAAAGCTGGAACTGGTGCTGTTTCCGAAGCAGCTGGAGCAGTGCAACATGGCAGCAATTAAGGTGGAATAAATGATTACTTGACCGAATTGCAAGCGGGTCGAGTGGCGACTGCTACTCCTCCTCCTTCTGCAGTCGTAAAACAAAAGACTTAAGACACAAACGCGACGGCGACGACGACGACGACGTTAGGGAAAGCGACGAAGAAATAAATAATCATTCAAATGAAATTGCTATGCAAATGCAAATGGTAACGCAACGCCTCGCTGAAGCTGCTCTGAATTCGGTTTTAGGAATTGGAATTAGATTTGAATGAGATGCTGCCACTGTGAAAAATTCTCGACAACAAAAGAACATTCGCACACTCCAAAAACACACTTTTTCCGCCTTCATGGAGCTGGAGTTGAAGTTGATGTGGAAGTTATGGCATTTGCATACGCATGAGGCTTGTAATTAGCCCTTTTTGTTGTAACCATTAAATGGGGGCTTCAAGCACAGAAGAGAAAGAAGAAAAGAACCCAACACGCATGCACGCACGCGCACCGGCGAGGAAAAGCTCTTGGCCAACTCCAACTCCCAGTCTTGGCCACGTCAAGTGCAGCTCAGCTTGTCAAAAAAAGACAACAAGAAATACGAAATGTTTTGTTTCGAAACGAGAACTTGAAATTGACACTGGTCACGGGCTCGGTCTCGGTCTCGGTCGCGGTCTTGGCCAAGTGAAATGGGAACACTTTCACACGTTCACCCCGGCATTTGTGGCTTTCCGCTTTTTCCAAAGATAGACACAAAGATACAAAGATAGTTAGGCACTTGGCCATGGGAAGAAGATCCACACTCTTTCTGGCTTTTTTTTGTTCTCTTTAGGTTCTGTCAGTGCCCCCCCATCAATCAATTTGGAATTTTAATTAGAATTTCCTTGGTCATTTACAACGGATTAAGTAGCAACAGCGGCCCAGAGAAGAGTCGCTTTTAATTGGACATAATTAAGAGCTGATGACTATGATTACAAAAGATTTACAAAAAAAAAAAAAAAGAAAGTTCTGCATGAATTTTCAGGTTTTACATTCCATTTTAGGGAATTTGAATTATAATATAATATAAACACATAACATTTGTATGGGAAATCTATCGGCAGTTGTTTACAAAAACCATCTAGATGAATGAGCTCCATTTAGCACTGATTACTGGAATGATTCATAAGTAGAACAACCTTAAAAAGGTGTGATAATTCCTCTGTAAGTAACCATGAAAGGCTGTTCTTTACACAGGCATAGCTTTTAAGTTCAAATAAATTTTGAATTCTAATTTATTAGTTAACACAATAACCGCCGCACAGGGTTCTCTTAGCTTCAATTTTTACAATAATCAGTGTTGAGATCGTAAGAAAATGAATGGTTTTTATTCATGGAAGAATACCTGTTAACAATTCCAGCCATTCCAGTAATTTATAACGACTTAGCCAACACTCATTGATTGTGTGCCGGCAATCAGCATAAATGATTCAATAGCTTTGCTCTAAAACAATCAACTATTCAAATTAGCCACAGCTCCTCTTGGAGCATGAGTCTCCTTTGATTTGCATTCGCCTGGAACTGGCATTGGAACGGCGGCAACGGGAACTGGGCCATTCATTCCATTCCATTCCTATCGAATCCGGTTCATTCCATTCCATTCATTCATTCATTTTAAGTGCATTCATTTAGCTCTGGCCATTTACTGCTATTTTCCCATTTCCAGCGACTGGCTGAATAATTTTATGGCCTAATTGGGAACGAAAGTCTTAAGCGAGGGATCGCGGTGTTGTACTATCTGTGCGCAAAGAACTATGGAGCGTCATTGTGCTTATGACAAAAAAAAAAAAAAACGCGGGGCGATCATAAGCCAAAATACCGAGACGGAGCCCAAAACTGAGACTGAGACCAATAAGAGCCCAAAAAAGAGATCCAAATACAACTTTGGCCCACATTTCCTTCCCTCCTCTCTCTCTCTCTCTCTCTATCTCTATCTCTGTCTCATAACTAAGAAGCATTTCGTTTTAATATGGCTTATAATACCAAAAATGGTTAAAATGGGGAAAGGGTGGAGCGGTGGAGGGGTGACTGTAAACAAAACAACCGTTGGAATAGCACAGATTCTTCAAGCGAGATCTTGGTCGCTTCTGGGTCTTGGATTTGTTGTGTTGTTGTTGTGTTGCTCTTCCTCGAAAGAAAACGAAAAGATTTCAGCTGGAACGACGACGACACAAGTGCCAGCTCATCGTCATCATGACATAGGGAATAACCGCCGCATCACGATGATGATCTATAGCTCGTATTTGGTATAATTACCATGGCCAAGCGACGAAGCAAATTCGATTTGGAACAGTTTTCGTTTTATTTTTGCCAAAATAGAAATAGAACAAAATGTAAAGGAAAGAAATGAAAGAAGAATGAAGATTTCTAGCAACTCAAGGCCAGTCTGTTAACTATTATTTACACCTTTCCCTTCCAATCTTAAAAATAACTATAATTACTTTCTATTCTTAAGTTTGAACTTCAGCCTCCCAAGATATCCTTTCCAAATGTAATCCCTTAAGCCTTGAACACACTCGAGTCTACACAAACGATTTCTGCCTGTCTGAGTGCCCTCTCCAGAACCCACTTCAATGATCACTCGTCACTCATGTGATCCTCCACTCGCCACTCGTCGCCCATCAGTCATCACTCCGTGGTCTTGGATCGCTTAACCATTCAGCCTTCAACAGGCACCTCGAGTGCTGCCGCTGCCGTTGATGTTGATGAGTGGGAGAAGAATCATATCATTCGCCTGGCGAATCTACTCCACTCCACACTACAAAATCCCCCAATTGTGTGTTGTCATCCGTCTGGCCCGAACAGGTGTAGAACACAGACACCCATTGAATCCAAGCTGACCCACATAGGCAGCCCCCAAAAAGGAAAAAATACAAAAGAATAGAGCAGAGCGTGGTGGAGTGAAGTGGAGAATCTGTGCCAAGCCAAGCGGCACAAGCCAAAAAAGAAGGCCAACACGGCAAAGAGGTGGAAGGAAGCTAATGAAATCTGAGATGCTAATGAGGAGGGAGGCTGAAGACACGAAGAGTGAGTGCCAGTTGTCCATTAGGTAATCAAGCGGCAGTCAATCACTACAGGGAATCAGAGTGGGAACGTGCAGAGGGAGGCAGATTCTAGATATTATTCAAGAAGGAAGTTCATTCAGGCTAGCAAAGTACTTGAAAACAATTTTAATAAAATATTATTGTATATAGATTTAAAATCCTCGGATCTTGGCATACTTTTAAGACAAACATCCCATCATTATAACCATTTGCTCTAGCAAGTATTTCCGATCTTGAAGACGGAAGAAAGCGAGCAGCTGCTTGGGTTCCTCTTATAACCAAAGTCCGTTGTATTTTTGTTTTAATGTGCCAGTTTCTTTTTTTTTGTCCAAGAAAATAAATGAAAAGCAACCTAAAGAGTGAGAATAGTGAGGAGGAGAACCCAGCTGGAGCTGGAGCTGGAGTGACTGCCGCAGGGCGCCGCCGGCCGACCGCTTTCCCGGGCTCATCTCAATCAGACCGAATTCATTCGTTTCATTTCGGAATTTCAAATTAAGTTTCTGCCGTCTGCCGCCCGCAACCAATTTCCGCTTTTGGCCAAAAGCAACAGCAACAGCAACAGCAACAACAACAACACCATCTCTAAACTGGGCCAAAAAAACGTACTGATTTGTTGGAGCGACTAAACGTTTAGCGTTAAATCTTGTTGCTCTTGGTTCTTTCTCTGCGTTTTTGGGTCAATTCCCCGGAGCTGCTCCACGCATTGAAAAAAAAGAAGAAGAAAAAAAAACGAAATAACAAAAAGAGAAATGTGCACTGCAAGTTGAGAGTTTAAAGTGGAAAATCCGTCTTTAATGAGGAGAAAATGCCAATGTGCGGTGCGGTGCGATGATGTTATTTCTCTCTTTTATTTTCTGCCTCAATTGATGGATTGCCAGAAGGTGGAGAGAGAGGGGCTTGGAGGGGGGCTTGTTTAATGATGGTCGCTGATTTGCATCGCGGTCAGACATTAATTGATGTTAGATGCTAATGCTAATGCTAATGCCTGCCCCAAGGCCCGGCACTTGGTTCTTTTCCTTTTTGCTGGCCGCCTTGTGTTTTTGTTTTTCCCCGACGCCTCTGGGTACAAGTAGGGAGTACCCAGTACCCAGTACCCAGTTCCAGGTTCCATTTCCATTTCCCCCAAATCGCTTTTAATGGGTTGTTAGGCTCTTTTTGTTTGTGTTTTTACGATTCGATTATAAAAGTATAACCCACAAGACGAGGTCGTTTTTATGCAAGATTATTACATTATTTCCGGGGCGCTGAAAAACAATAAAGTTTTCATTCGAACCGAGTTCGTTTTGCTACTTGGAAAACCATTAAACCAGACGCCAGTCGGTACTCGGGAGTTGGGAGTCGGTACTCGGGAGTTACTTGGGTTAGTTTTGGTGGTAATATCTGCTTGCTGGTCGGGCTGGGTCGCTTGCCGACAGGTTGTCCCCCCGGTATCTGTGTTTCTTCACATTTTTTCTTTTTTAAACGGAGTTCTTTTTGCTTTCCTCACTAGCTAGCTTTTAATGCGTTTCTCATGCTCTTGTGGACCGTTGCTTTTTCTTGTTGCTATATATACATATATATATATATATATATATATGTTTTTATTTTAGTTTTGTAGCGCGCGTAGACGCAGGCCGTCCCGCTCTGGCACTAAATGCTTTCCTAATGAATTGGGTGACCATACCGCTGACAGCAGCAACGGTGGGTAATAACGGTTAATTGCGTTAATGACTTTAACAGAAAATATAAAGCGCAACCAGCAACAGAGCAGAGGCATTAAATTTGCCAGGTCGTAAGATATATATATATATATAGAAAGAGAGAAAAAAAGAGAGAGAGGGAAGAGGTTGACCCTCAACTTTGGGTCTTTTTGTTGCATTTTCCAATGAAATTGAAGGCCTGTTGCAAGTCCTATGCTTATGCATAATGCGAAACGCACCGATTTTCATGGAATTCTTGCCGTGCCTCGCCTTGCGGCAAGTTCGTTGCCCAAGTCTTTGGCCTGCATCGAGTTCGTTGCCTAAGTCATTCGTTTTCAGGGTTAGAAAAAAATGCAGGGAAAGGGAAAGGATGGGCTGCAATGGAGACCCTGAGCAGGTGACAATTGGCGGGGCAAATACAAGTGTAAATGAGAGAGGAAGGCGCAGGCACAGGCACAGGGAAAGAGACCTCCTGGCTGCTGCTCCTCCACTCACTCACTTCGCGAGGTGTCACTTTTGACGACGAGAAAGGAGGCAATCATCGCAGCATCATCATGATGATGATGATGATGATGATGATGATGGCAAAGAAGAAAAATACAAAGCAATGCAGGCAAGGAATGGTAGAATGAAAGAAGAGGAAGCTGCTGCATTTCTTTCACAAATTGTTTTCCTTACTTTGTTTTTTTTTATATGTATTTTTTTTTAGAGTTCTCTCTTCTGTCTAGTATTTATTACTTTATGTGAAATATATTTTTATATATTGGAGATATAATCATTGTCCCCTTATTTTATTTATTTTAATATTTATATTAACTACACATATTAATTTAATACTCCATCTGCTTTATATTAAAGTCAGAGAATTTAGTTTTTATGAGAAATATACTATTTATATTGGTAATATAATTAAATATAAGTCTTAATGATTTTTTAATATTTATAACACATTTTTTGAGTTTAACTTGTTTTATGTATTAATTTTATATTATTTTCATAAGAAATGAAGCATAGACCTTGAAAGTCCTTTTATTGATATTTTATATTTAAGTTTGTAAATTTCAATATAAAATAATACCCTGCAAGGGTATAATTATTAATTAATATTTATTAAGGTTTATATTTTAATACAAAATTTAGATATTTCTGATATTTATAGTCCTGAAACAAGTTTTATATTATTTTCCCAAAGTTTCAAGGTCATTTATAAGTTTGTTAATTTTTATTTTGAGAACTTGCCCAATAAGGAAGATTTTTAACATGCATAAGTTTATTTATTTATTTGTTATTATTTATTTCATGATTTATTTGAGTTTTATCTTATCAATTTAATTAAGCTACTGGCGTATAATCCTTGTAGTTTTTGCATTTCTTATTTTGGTTTTGAATATTAAAAATATTAGAAAAAAGAGAAGAAAGAGTAAACACTCTTTTCGAGTTTTCCTTTGCTTGTGGCCTGTTCTTCTTACCTTCTTTCTTCGTTTAGTATTTAATTGCACAGTTTTCCAGGCTCTGATTTAATCCTTTTTAGCGAGGGCTTTGTCTCTGTTTTTTCTTTTTGCTTTCACACTTTCACACAGTTTTTGGTTTTTGTGATTTTCACGAGATATATGAGAGATGTGTTCACTTGTCGTCGTTGTGCGTGGGTTCACTTGACAAAAAAAAGCGCAGCCCGCAAGGAGTGTTGATAGCGATGGGGGGGTTTGTCACACACGCGATTCAACCAAAAAAAAAAAGAAACAATTTGTCCACGCTGCTGCGTCCGCTGCGGCTAGTGCTGCGTTTTCCGATGCTGCTGCTGCTGCTGCGACTGCTGCTGCTGGTGATGACTGGTGACGACGATGGTGGAGGCTTTGACTCGAGCGGAATGGCTGCTAGTCGCGGTGGATCGCCACTTTTATGCCTTTCCCCCAGAGCGCATAGAGGAAGAAGAACCAGAAGAGAGCGCGCGCGCCCCCCAAGAACCGAGCAGAGAAAGCGCGGCCGGGAGAAAGAGATGGCAGCAGCAGCAGCAGCAGCAGCAGCGGCAGGCAAGGAAGGTAGCCCCATTTCTACCGCACACTCACACGCTCCACCGATCGTACGTAAGACGGCTAGCTAGCTCTCTGCTCTCGCCACTTACAACTCTCTCCCGCTCTCTCAGGTGCTGTAAAGTTCATGGGCACTCTTACACAGCGAGAATGCATTGAGTCGTCTGTACTTGTTCTCTCTCTCTCTTAGCGAAATGAACTTAAATTATTCATAACTAAGAATTTTCTTTAGCAGGCTTTATAATGCACTTGATTTACTAAAATTTAGTTGTCTACCTAAATAAATAAACTATATCTTGGCTAGAGGAGAAAAGTCCATTTAAATTAAAAAACTAAATATTTTAATTAAATTGCTCTCAAAATGAAGAGCTTATTTTCCTCAATGTAGCATTGAACTTGAAAGAGAGAGATAGAGAGAGAAAGAGAAGAGCCCGGGAGAGCAGCAGCCGCAGAGCGACCTTCTTCTGCAACGGCACCTGTTAGCGGGCAGCAGCAGCAGCAGCAGAAAGAGGAGAAGTTGAGTTACAGCGATTTGCATCTACAGTGAGGTCTCGCGTTAAATGCTGTGCAGAGAATGCAAAAATGCCATCAATATAATAATAAATTTAGAAACTTATAAAATATCTAACTTATGCATTTAGCGGGGATATTTTTAGGTTTTTAAGTTAATTATTAAATATTAACCCTTTTAGAAACTTAAAAAAACTTTTCTTATTGAGAAAATCAAGAACTTGGTAAAACTTGATAAGAAATATGTCACAGAAATAAAGTAAGTACTTTGAGAAATTAAATAAGATTAAAAATAAAAAAAAATTAAAATATGTGCTTGAATTCAAATTAACCCATTAAAGAATAAAATTTAAAATTTACCAACAAATTCAAGTCCAAAATAAGCGATATTTAAGCATGGAATTTATAATAATAGTCAAGTACATAAAATTAAGTAAAATAGGTCATTGAATCATACTTACACCCTTGCAGCTTAGAATGATTTTTGATTATTATAATGACTATATAAAAAAAGTAATACAATTTTTTACCACTAAAAAAACTCTTATATATGAATGCAGTATACTTTCGAATCCCCCCATAATTCTAATTAATAAGGTGTCACTGTCGGAATATCTATCTTCTTGTCAGCAAGGATAATAAGCTTAAATCCTACACAAATCCTCTAAATTGGAAAGTTTCTTTTGGTCATCTATGCGAAGTGTAGGGGCAGGCAACTGGCGGTTGTACTACAAGTATGACTTTGAATAATAAAGCTGTTAAAATAAAAGCCAGCAGCACCACCCAGGGCGTCGCTTTTTTTCTGGCAGTTGCCACCTGATATTCCAAACTATACCTACTATATGCGATATAGTAAACTATATGGGCACGACGCCCATTAAAGTCGTAACGCGCAGAGTCGTAATGGACAAATTTTGATCGCCCGGCAAAAGTGCGGAACGGAATGGAACGGAACCAAGCGGCACTTTATTTGAACTCGCTCGTGGTTGGGGAGAGAGGGTTCTCGAGGGGATTATATGGGGGGGGGGGGGGGGGGGGGGTTCGGGGGGGGATTTTAGGGGGGGGGGGGGGATGAGAGACTCGGGAAGAGAAATGACGATGTGAAACACATATTTGCATTAAACATTAACGGTTGCCGAGAAGAGGAGAGGAGGCGGAGGCAAGCAACTAGGGGAAGCGAGAAACGAAGAAAATAAACATTAAAGTAAGTCATGGTGGGGTTAGTGAGTGAGTAAGTGTTAATGCACTTGCCAAAAAATATTCGAAATTATGTTTATAACTTATTTAATAATATATTATTTAAAGATACATTAACCTTTTTATAAGAGACATAAAATGTAAATTTGTAATGTCTATTTTTAGTTAGTCAAAGCTTTCAAGTAAGCATATTAATAATAATTAATTTGAAAAACTTGTAATTTCAAGTTATAATTTAAATTTCTTGCCGCTGAATAAAAGCTTGGAAATTTTAAAGCATACTTTAAGTGAGAGATTGGGAATGTACCCCAACATTTTGACAAGTGTATCTTCGAGTGAACACTGAGCAATGAGCAATGAGAACTTAGCCAAAGTCGCTCCACGCACGCAGGTCATTGCCATGCCGCGTTGCCTAACAGTTGGCTAACAGAGAGTGCTGCCGTAACAGTGGTTCTCTTCTACTCTCTGCTCTGCTACGCTACCTCTCTCGCTCCCACTCCCACTCGCCCCAGTGCAGCTGCAGTGCAATCATAATTCATTAAGGCAACATCAATCGCTATCAAAATCGGTCCTCGGTCTTCGGTCTTTGGACTCGGAAATCGCACTGGGCCCAGCTTGACATAACAGCAGAATGAATTGCCAGCGAGGTGTGGAGTTGGAGATGGAGATGGAGATGGAAATGCAGTTGCAGTTGTTGCCACAGTTGCAGTTGCAAGTTACAAGTTGCAACTGTAATTAAGATCGGAACGAATTGCAGAGCAGAAGAACCAGCTAAAGAATAAGAGCAGAAACGCACAGACGAAGCGTTGCAAAAGCGTAAAGAAATCACTTAAAATGAGACAGGTAAACGATGCGGTTTTGTCACCTAGATTGGGTTAATACTCTCTGTCAAAAAAGGGTTTAAAATATATATTGTAGCATAATTTAAAATTTTAATGTTTTATTTTACATATCTAAAAAATAATGTATGCAACATCAAAAAATTGAGTAAGACCTTGTAGGTTCTTTAACAGAAAATTGTTCAGGGATGGCAGAAAATATTTATATATCGATACTGTAGTGATAATTCGATATATACATACATATATGTATTTGCGATAAATCGATTTTTGTTTTATATATGGGACCTCTTTAATCAGAAAAAGGAAAAAGTAAATGACATAACATTCTTCGGATACCTATATTTCGAAATTTTCAAAACGTCACGATATATTCTATACGATATCGAACTTTTCCTCTCAATCTACATCCCTAGTATTCCCTTTTTTAGCACCCAACCCTTATGTAATTAATTGTTTCAAATAACTTAATTACTAGATTTAAATAAAGTTTAACTAAAAACTCGATGACAAACCTGCCTACAAATGTATCATTATCTGTTCGATTCCTCAAAGGCGTTTTGCTCGTTGCACTTTTTGGGTTCCCCTTAGTTTTTCATAGATCCCCCAGTTTTTCCTCTCCTTTCCCGGCAATTTTCACTGTGTCACAGCTGTTGGAGAGAGGCAAACACAGGCATATGTACATATGTATGTATAAGCAGGCATGCGTGGATATGTGTGCATATGAGAAGAACCGTTGTTTACTCGATTTTCGGGCGCCATCTCTCGCCTCTCCCGCAGTAGCAATTCTTCGGCTTCTGGCGTTTTTTTCTGCCTCTCATTCAGCGCAGTCTTCCCGATCGTCTTCTCTCGTTCTGGATAGTGCATTTTCGATCTTTGTAAATTGCCGGGCATATTCTGGTTATGACAACAGGCAGCAGCAGGCGGGCCAGTTTTCAGCATTTTCCAGTTTTCCACACAGATTGGGCTAAGAATATTTGTAGATTTTTGTGGATTTGTTCTGAATACTTTAGCAGATTTAGATTTAGATTTGGCTTTTACTTTTGCAGTGATTCTGATTCTGGATTTTTACTATCCTCCAAAATATTATTAAAATGACCTCTATTAGCTAGAACTGATTAGGAATTTTAAGCAATTTAACAGCTAAACAGATGTAGCTTTCAGATTCCTTCACAGTAAAAATAAATATTTAAATTAAAAACGCAATTAAGCTATAAATATTAAAAATGTTTAAAAACTTAGCTACAAGTGATTGGGAATTTCAGGAAATTTTGGTTTCTAGACTCCTTAACCTATCATTGTTAAAAAACTTTAACTTCTAACGATTAAAAGATTTCCATCATTATTATTTCTTATTCCAATGTTACTATAGCTCAGGGGAAACTTATATTTCCTACTATAACTCGGGGGAATACCTATGTTTCCCTATGTTTAATTAGAAGCTCTATTACCGCGACCAGCGCCGTTGGCGGATAACCTAACCTTTCACCAAATCAAATAATCTTTTGTTGATTTAAGTTTATTTCTTGTTAATTACCTTTTATTCGCTGCTGGCCCAATAGTCCAGATAGAGGCGCCGATATGGCCCTGACTCTTAACCGTTAGAGTTGGAGTTCCACCAATGGGAAATTGATTGTTCCATTCCCAAAAACAAAACTAGAGATTCTACGAGATTACGCTCATGAGAGAACATCGACTGACGAGCAACGAAGCCAAAGTCGTCAATGGATCCCCTTTGATCATGATCATTATAACCGGAAGCTGTTGATCGCCTCTGAGAGAGAGCCGAGAACTAAGATTTGAGATTTGAGAACTTTGAGCTGTATGCGTATAGTATGTAATGATGGATAACCGAGTTTTTCTTTTGTTTTCATTCTTTTCTTTTTTTTTTTTTGGGAAGAATTCGGTCTATTAGAAGTTGTAAAATGTCTGAATTTTATGGTCTGGGAAATCGTTGGTGTTATTATTTATTGCCAAGGGAATTCCTTCATCTGATGAAGGTCTTTGTTAGAAAGACAGTTGGGGAAAATAAATAATTAGAGGATTATCGAAGAAGGAATGTTTATAAATCAATTTATTAAGCTTTTTCGTAGAAAGTTTGCTAAAGAAACCTTATAAGCCCAAGACATGCTTTAAAGAACTCTTAAATATTCATAAATTTATAAAAGTAAACTTGAAAACAAAAGACTGTTGATAGAGGCACAGTATTAATATATAAAATATATTACTTATTGATCTAAGGTGCCTCGAATCGAATCGCAGCCATTAAATCTTTGAATTTGTAACTACTTTGACTAGGGCTAAGACCACTCTTAGCCAGAATTCGTGGCATTAGCGCTAATAAACCAGAGAAATCCCCATGATCATTGCTCATCTGCGTCTGCAATCCAATCTGCAATCTGCAATCTGCAGTCTGCATCTGCAACTGCAACTGCGGCTGCTGCACCATCTACACAATCTCTGCCCCCTGGACCGCTTCCAGGTGTCCATCATGTGGCCTGGCGGCCCCGAAGCCTGCCTCACTTCTAACTCTAACCACTTTCCTTGGCACTCTTCACACCTTTTGCGGTGCCGAGTGGCAGTGGCAGGCAGCGGCAGCAGTTATTCCGTTTGTCCGACAAAAACAAAAAAAAAAAAAACAACAAAAAAAAAAGCAGAATAACAAAAACAAAACGGCCAAAAAGGCCGAAAAAGCCATTACCAAAACACAATCAGCCAACGTGGCTAATTAGCGCCTTTGAAAGGCAACAGCAGCAGCAGTACACTGTCACAAAAAGCCCTTGAAGAAAATAGAACTTTCTACAAAATAATAAAAAATAACAAAAAACATTAATATATAAGTCTATAAATGTAGTTATTTATTTTTTTAACTTGAAAATAATCCAGAATTTCGTTTAATTTAATTTAATACCAAATTAGTTTTAAATTTTTATTGAACAACAACAACAACAACAACAACAACAACAATTTTTTTCTTTTAAAAAGTGTTCTTAATATTGTAGAAATTTTAAGCAACTTTGCAGCTGAAAAGATCTAGCTTTTAGATCCGATCAAAAGAAAAAAATATTGAAATGAAAAACACTTTATAACTATAAATCACAAAACGTTGCACAATAACCTCAAAACGTAACTAGAAGCAATTGGGAATTATAAGCAATTCTGCAGCTAAACAGTTTAAACTTTAAATTTAAAAAAGTTTCAAGGTAGCCTTACAATCGTAGGTAGAAGTGGTTGCGAATTCTAAAAAAATGAATTTAACAACTCTCACCCCTACACTCGTTATCTGAGAACAATGTTAAGAAACAAAGGATTCTGAGATAATTACTTGCCAAATTTACCATAAATTCTCCTAAATTCCGCTCAGTGTACAGGCGGGAGGAAGCGAAATGGAGACGTCAGCTGGGACAGACACAGCGGAGTGATGAACGGCAGGAAGAAAAAAAAAGAGCGGAGGATCGAGATTTGTGGCTAGAACTGTGTAGGATCGGGGGTAAGGGGACTGTGGATGGAGGATTGAGCTAAGCTTGGTCATTTATTAGACTCTCGAGGAGCAGTGATTGCAGTGGCCAGCGGCTGACGCTGAGCCAGCACCGAGTGGAGGTGATTAGCACGGATTGGGACTGCACCAAGGAGTGGGATTTACCAGAGCAGAGCGGAGCATAGGAGGAGCGGCATCAGGAAGCATTCTACGGCGACTGAGTGGCAGGCGTTGCCCATTTAGGATCCTAATTAATTTTGTCCCATTCGCGGATGCCCTGACATTTATCTTAATAATTTTTGGCATCACCTGTTGACAAGATCGCGAAGAGGCGGAGAGACGACGAAGTGGCGCGAGGGGGCTGAACGGGCGACAGTGATTGCCATTTTGCATTTTTGCCAATTTAAATGGGGAGATGCTGGCCGCCAAGAAGAAGATGCCGCAGACATGCGAAGCGCACATCGATCATCATTTGCGGCACGATAAAGCAACATACCGGAGGAGGAGGAGGAGAAGGAGGATGAGGAGGAGTCATAGAGGAGATGAGGAAAAAAGTGAAATGCTTTGGAATCCATGGAGGCGGGCACAGAGTTAGAGGAGAGTTCGAGGGGGAGCAAGGGGAGGTGAGCCCGCTGGTCATACAATTGCTGGCGGATGATGATAATGATGATGCTATGCCGCCACAGACACTGTCTCAAAAAAAAAACTCGCCTCTCTCTGGGCATTAGAATTAAGCTGTAACTTTGCATCAAAATTAAATTTATAGCCACAGCTGCGGAAGACACTGCCGAGAGGATGGGCAAAAAATGCGGCGGGCGGGCAGGAAAATCACAGAAAAATTGCTAGCGAAAAACCACAGAAAGAAAATGGGAAAACATTTTAAGCTCAAAAACAAAGTTGTCGAAGTAAAAAGTGCCCTGGAAAATATAGACACTAAAAACAAAGGCTATTAAAATCTAGGAAAATTAAGAGTTATGACAAGTTCGTTAGGGAAAACTGGAAAAGAGGGAAAACTAACCCAGGAAAAACCCTATTTATTTTTTCTCAAAGTTCCCTTTCACAATTTCTCTCTCGGAAAAATAAAAACTTTCCACAAACCCTTTGAATGTTCTAAATTAATGTTTAAAAATATCATCAATTTATTTATAATATTTCTCCTTTTAAATTTTTTAAAGACAATTAATGTTGACAATTTTACAGCAAAACAGTTCATCAACATAAATAGAAATTTTTTAAATAATTAACAAATTTCTTTAAAAATTGCAAAATAACCTCAAAAGTCAGCTAAAAGTGGTTGGGAATTTTAGGAAATTTAGTAACTAAGCTGCTTTATTAACCCGAATTGCACCTATAATTCCAGGGACATTCCAGCACAACCCTGCTACCCTGTTAAGTACAAAACAAAAACCAAAAAGAGCCCACAAAAAAAAACATATATAAATATATACGAGAAAAAATCGCCACCATAATAACCGACGCGGTCGAGACATTAACTCCATGGCCATCATGATGATGGAGCTGAGCTTAGCTGATGATGATCATCATCGTCATCATCATCATCATCATCGTGGCGGGAAAAAGGCAGCCAGGAAAACAAAAAATAAGGAGGGGGAGGCATGCTATGATGACGGCCATCGTCGTCGTCACATTCACATGTGAAAGTTGTACGAAAACAAGAAAATTTATTTAGAAAATCACAAAATGAGCAGCAGTCGCAGCAAAAAAGCAAGAAAGCTGCTGCAAGATTTGGCTCGTCGGAACGGCCTCGGATCATGACATGTGTCGGTTATGATGATCACGCCGCCGATGGACCACTATCACTCATCAGCGTCCGCATCAGCCATCAGGCTCTGCGAGTGACCCATTTTCTGGCAAATGCAAATTGGGTTTATGCTTTGAGAAGAAAAAAAGTCCAATCAGCAGGAAGCTGATTGCGAATCAACACCTCTGTCTCCCTCTCTCTCTCTCTCTGGAATCGTTAAGTGCATCGCGGAGACAGTTAAATCCGACGCTCGGAATTCCCATTTGGGAATTCTAATCAAGGCAAGAAGGCAGCAAGCAACATTTTGCCATAGCCAATTAGGGATGGCGAAAACCAAATATCGTTATTTCGATCGATATATTAATTACACATATGTTGTTTCAATCGAAAATTACAATATTTTTAATCGCTTATATTTAATATTTGCTAAACTAGAAAAAACAATAAATAAAATTGCAATCTGATAAATTCTGATATATTTCGATATTTGTGATATATTTAAAAATTTGATATACCAAAATGTACGATATTTTTGATACGAATTCGAGTGTGATATTTTTTTTGGGACTCTTTATCACGATAATAAGTTTGTTGTTTCAATCGAAAATTACATTTTTATCGATTATAAACTAAACTTTAAAAAAAACAATCAATTAAATTACAATTTTCAGATATTTTTTAATATTTGAGATATATTTAAATATTTCTTTTACCAAAATGTACAATATATTTGAATTTGAGTGTGATATTTTTTTTAGTGACTCTTTACCACGATATACAACCTCCCAATGATGTTGTCCAGACATCCCAATGAGAAAGAATCCTCATCAATACAAACTTTAATATTATATTTATTTCCAACTTCAACTCAAATTTTGAGAACACCTCTTTGCAAGCATTTTTATTATAATTGCATCTATTAACTTTCCTATTGTTTTAGTGTTTTATAAACGCTTTCATGTTGAGTTTAGTGGCCTGTCTTCGCATCATCGAATGTGACCTTCATTGATCCGCGATACGATCGCTTCACCAGCCACTCCACTCCACTCCACTCCGACCAAACCCACTTATAGTCCAGTTTCCCGTGTTTAGTTTCCATTTGCATTCATTTGCGGATAAAAGGCGGCGAAATTCTAGTGGAGAATTTTCTATTTGCACAGTTTCGAAGTGGTTTTTTGGTAAAACAAATAGCGGCGGGAATTAGTGCAAACTTGGCACATCATTCCGGCACCGTTAATCCATATATACTATATGCTATATATGTTATATGCAAACAGATATCTCCTCTCTGTATATCTCTATGGATGTGGAGTAGGGTAGTCCGGAGGGGTCACTAGCAACTGGCTAAACAAAAGACTTTGGCAACGAACTTGGCCGCCTCTTTCCTCTTTTTTTGTTGTATTTCTTCGCTGTTCTTTTTTCTTATTTTTTGCTCATAATTATCGCCCTGTCCATATTGTTCTAACGTGAAAGTAAAAACCGTTAAGAATTAATATCTATTTGGGCAAAATGCGCTGTGCAAAAAAAAAGTCAGAGAGAGAGAAAAAACACAAACAGAGGCCAGCAAAAAAACAAAAAACAACAGACAACAAATAAAAATAAACTTTTTCTTTTACTGGGTCAGCTGTGGCGGCGTTGTTTCTGTCTCAGTTACTGTCTGAGCTATTTGCCTTTTTTTTTCTTTTCTTTGCTGGTCTTTTCATTGCCGTTTTTGCTTCTCTTATTTGGCTTTGTTTTCGTTCATTCTCAGTCAACAATGAGGGGCAAATAGAACCTCCATTTTGGCCATATAAATATTTGGCGATTTATGACGATTATCAATATGAAAGTGATACACGACCCACACACAGAACAACCCGAGCTGAGCTCACTCCCATCTGACCCCGAACCCAACCCAAATCTAAATTGGCCAAAAAGCGGAAGAAAGTGAAGAGATCTGAGAACAGATCCAAGTTTCGGGGGGAGGAGGAGGTTTTGCCTATAAAAGGAGAGGAATATTTTATACTCTTTTTTTAGAGTTTAAAGTTTAAATTTAGGCAAAATGAAAACACTACATGTCGAACATGATGTTGTTAATTAAGGTTAAAAATAGTATAACTAATAAAAAAGTTATGAAAGTGCCAGCGGTTAACATTTTAATTTGTTAAATATACTAATATTTAGTTAAATATTTCCAATCATTACGAACAAGCTATTAAATTAAATTCTAATATAAAGAAGAAATGAAGCTAATTTCGGGTAGCCGAAGTTTGTCTTTGGATCATGAAAATCTATCATAAGTCAGACAAAAATGCATTAATTTCAATTCGGAAAGCTTTTCTATGCTTGTTTCAATTAGCTTAAGAAATGTGCATTGTAAATTTAATAAAATATTACATTTAAATATTTAATTTAATTAATTTTTAAAACATCAATATTATCTGAATTTTTTGCAATTTTAACGATGAAAAAAATTAAAAAAAAAAACTAAGTAAAATGTTGTTCTTCGTCCAAATATCGACTCTTAATGCTGATCAAGAAAATATGATTTTTAGGGTTGAAAACGACTCCTTATGATTAAAAGAATAATACACAAGGTTCAAAAAATAATTAATTATAAAGCAATTATTAGGTTTTTCTTAGTTTATAAATATCATAAATAAATAAAGTTAAAGAAACAAGAAAGAGATTTTTTAATAAACATAAAAAGCAAATATATAAAATAGTATAATAATAATCATAAAATAACAATTAAAATTTAATAATAAAATGTTTTGTTAGAGTTTCATTAAACCCAATTAGCACCTAAATACTCTCTTAACATAGAACAAAAACCCTTTATAAATCAATCAACTTAAGGTAACTTTTCATTTAATCTATCATCGTAAAACCTCAAATCCATTCCTATATGTATATTATATATTATATATTACAAATCCAGTCCCCCAAGTTAGCAAACTAACCCGAAACCATCACTATTCCCTATTCCGATCCCCAAATTAATGGCAAGACAATGCTAATCAATTTGCATACAGAGAAGGCGTCGAAGCAAATCTGGTGGGTTGGTCCGTTTCGCAGATTAATGATGATCGACAGAGGCCAATAGTGATGACTATGGTGCTTTGGTGGTGTGGTGACTCACTGGTGCTCCCAATCCCAATCGAATCCAATTCTATTCCATTCCAAAGCCATTGACAGAAACGGGTTTCAATTTGTTCGGCAATCATGTGCCGTTTCTATGGCCATTCCTGTTGGATTCTCCTCCGGGGTGGCCGCACAATATCGGTATCGGTATCGGGTTTAGTATCAGCATATAGATTTTGCACAATATCAATCATAATCAGTGACAGACAGACAGACGAGGCGATCGTTAATTTCGTTCGTGTGGTTTTCTGTCACATTCTGTCAGCGTTTGCAACGCCTTTCGATGGATTCTTGGTTCTTAGATCTTAGATCTTGTTTCTGAGATCTTGGCTCTTGGCTCGCTCTAACTGCGAGATCATTATCGCTTGTTCCAGCCCGACTATTATCGGTGACCACTACCATTATCATTATGGTGATTAGCAGCGGCCAAAGCACTGTTAAGATCAGACCAGATCTCTCAAAGATATGCGAGGAATCTCTCTGATAGCCAGAGTTCTTGGCTTGTCAAGTTTCGGGCAACAGGAGATGATACAAAGGATGTACCATATTTGATATCGAAAAAAATATCGCAACAAACATTAATTAATCGAAATTATCGTGAATTTTAACTTGTCGAATATTTATATATAAAAAAAGAATATATTGCATTTAACCTTAAAGTATTGGTATTATTAAGAACATTTATTAATTCAATTGTCTTATTCTATCGATGTCTATCGATATCAAATATCGATTAATTGTCAATATATCGATATCGGTGATTTATTTTTAAATTAAAAAAAGATTCCCACAACTAGTATCGACTTTTTCGTTAAAAATCAAGTAAGTTTTGGTATATCGATATTTACTTATTTTTAAATGGAAAAGGCATTAATCGAACAATATTATCCTTAACTATTGATATAATTCAGGAATATTTTTTTAATCTATAATCTTATTTTCCAATTACACTTGTTCGATTTATCAAGAAGAATAGCAAAATATTGCAACCTATAAATATATTGATTTATAAATATAAATAACAAA
Organism: Drosophila punjabiensis; assembly: GCA_008042585.1. Taxonomy (NCBI): domain Eukaryota; kingdom Metazoa; phylum Arthropoda; class Insecta; order Diptera; family Drosophilidae; genus Drosophila; species Drosophila punjabiensis. The sequence continues at coordinate 105,145 of VNJR01007059.1, forward strand.
TATCGATTCTTTCCCAATATATCAATGTTTATTTATATATAAACGGAAAAGACAACCAGGACAAGTAGAGTGAGGTTTTCTTTATATTTATTGTGGTAGTTTATGTGGTTTTGTACTATTATGATTTATTATTATTATAAATATTTTCTCTAATATTTAATATTTATTTATGAGACATCCGCTTATTATTTTGTTGTACTAATTAATCTCTAAATTTATTATTATACAAATTCTCATATATAACTACCTGTATAACTATCTCTAAATTTCACAACACTTTTTATTTGAGACTCTTCACTTCTTTAACCATTAATAATTAAATAAATTTCCCTAATTTTACTCAAAAACAAATATCAATCAACACAAAAACCTGTTGCCTGTCCCAACAACACAAAATATGATTTAAGAAAGTCGCCTGGGTAATTTTCATAAAAATCACAAACCTAATGGATTTACCAATTTATTTATCCCCCAAAATGGCCAGCGTAGTATTTTTCGTATAACTTCATTTGCAGTCTGCAATTGGCAGTTGCAACCGCACCCAAAAAATAGCAAAAAAAAGAAAAAGAAATAGAAACAAAATAAATGGACAAAATGTTGTTGATCCAAGCTTTTTGTGGGATGTCAAGTCTCATTACCATTTGGCCAGGCTTCACCTTGTCCCAGTGCCCCCTCGGCTGGCCTCCGGCTGCATCTCATCTGGTTAGTTGTCTTGCCAATCCATTTGGAATGCCATTTAGGCCAAAAAGACAATATGGCACGGAGACAGAGAGAGACAGTGGGACAGAGAGACAGAGAGACAGTGAGACAGTGCGACCGGGAGACAGAGAGACCGCTTGGATGACAGTTGACCAGGCAACAATTGACCGATTTCCATTTTGCGGTGCTGCCCCCAAACCCCCTTTTTCCTTCTTCCAGTCTCAAAGTCTCCTCCTTTCCAGCTGCACATCCCACTGCCTGGCTGGGCCGGGTTTTTGGCCTGTTCTGCCAGCCAACTGATAACTGAATGAGACGTTGGCCAACACCAACATGCAACATGCAACAGGCAACCGGCAGCGTGCAGCAGCAGCTTGGGTTGGCTTGGCCTGCTCCTAGTATTCGGTGACCTAGAATGCAGCCTCCGACTCAGTCTCAGTCTCAGCCTGAGATTCAGATTCAGCTTCAACTTCAGCTTCAGCTTCAGCTTCAGCTTTTGGTTTTGGCTTTGACTTTGGCTTTTACTGTTGTCTTGTCTTGGACGTTCCGTTGCTGTTCAGCAAGCTGTCGCAGTTGTTGCCGCTTTTGTGGCGGTTGCTGTTGCATGTTGTGCTCATGTTGTTGCTGCTGCCCCATGTTGTCTTACCCTGGAAAATGTGGGTGCTCTTAAACGGTTCTACATTTTGGCAATGCCTTATTTTTTTCCCTATTTATTATAGGATTTCTAGCAGAAATATTTAAAGATTTTTAATTGATTTTTAATCGATTTAAGCCTGCAAAAGGTAATGATTACCTAAATAATTCTCTAGCTTAATTTTATTTTATTATTTTAATTAAAATTATATTATTAGAGAACAAATCAGAAGAATTAATATAGAATTATCGATATTTTAAATGATGTAAGTTATCGATATAAACCTTTTAAAATCAATTTGTTATAAATCATTTTTAAATATAGAAAACTTGAGCAGAATACTTAGTTATTGTGGTGGCACAACTTTGAATTGATTAAAAAAATATTTGGGGGTGTCTTCAAATCTAAATTGTGTATCGATTAATATCGATTATTTTTTTCTAACTTAGAGAAGACATAGATTCTTAAAAAAGCGGCAGATTTAGTCATTGTTTCTCAAAGATGCTAAAGCAATGTGGAACTATCAAAAGAAAACAAGTTTCATAGGGAAAAAATGTAAATATTTTCTAATAATATAAATTTTCGAATCTTTAAATTATAAAGTTATAATGAGTTATAATTTCTTTAGATAGAATCCTATCCTAGTGCTAAAGAAGAGCAGGGTATCATGGCTTAATGCCCCGCTGGCTGCCTTTGTTGCCGCTGTGTTCTATTCTCAGTTTTGTGTGTCGTCGCTGTCGTCGCTTGCAGCGGTTTTGGGCCAACTCTTCTTCTTCTTAGCCAGCTTTCAGTCTCCATCTCCATCTCCAACCCAGCCGTCTCCCAGTACCGTTTGGCCAGCTCCAACTTATTAGCATAATCTCAGGCATCGCCGTCTCTCATTATGCCTGCAGTTGGAGCGCAGTCCGATTTCGAGTTGGAGTCGGACTTGGAGTTGGACTTGGAGTTGGTTTTGGTCTTGGAGTCTAGAGTCTGGCAGTCTTGGCCAGAATCTTGGCCAGATTTCCAAGCCAAGAGTCTGAGTGGCAGCTCATCATCATCGGCGGCATCAATTCGCCGCATTGCTGCCTCGCCGCCTGGCGTGTGAATGCAAACTGTCTCTGTCCCTGTCTCTGTGTCTATCTCCAAGCCAAGCACTGGGAGAAATCCTGTTCTCCAACAATATTTTGTAATATCTTAATAGTCTTCTTTTTTTTGCACAGTGTGCTTGCATGTTTGGCATTCCTTGTGGCAAATGCAACAAAATTAGAAGCCACGCTTTGGCTTCTTTTTGGCTTCTTCTCGAAGTCTTCTCTGTGCCCCTTCTTGTGTCTTCTCGCATTTGGCATAATTTGCAACTTTTATGGCTCCTCCAGTCTCTGGGCTGGCATGTAACGGCATTTATAACCTTTTCATTAGCTTTTTGATTTGAAACTCAAATTCAGAAAACTCTGCGATTCCTGCCCCCATAATTCATTCTTTCGAGTCTTTGCTGTATCTCGTGTGTATCTTTCTATCTTCCGGCCTGTCTCTGCTGGGCCCCATGTTTAGTCAGCTAATGTCGAATGAGGGCGTTCTCCGACTCCATCTCTGTCTCCGCCAATTCTCTTGACTAATTTCGAGTGGATTGGGATCACCGGCGATGATGACGATGACGATGACTCTCACAACTTGCCTGGAGTCTCATCATGTGGGAAGCCCGGCAAGTGTTGAAGCCCCGAGAACAAATAGCAAACTAATGGCAGATTTGGTTTCGAGCCGATCTAGTTCGAAGCTGAAGCTACCATTGGAATGGGAGCACTGGGACGGATTCCCTTCGAGAACTAGTTGAAGTAATGGCAAACAATTGTTCATTAATTTCTAACGAGTCGAAGATTTGCTACTTTTCTTGGAGCTACTCTTTTAGCTACTAAATATTTTGTTTAATATTTAATACAATTTCTAAACTTACTTAACCATTTCCCCTACCTTTGAGTTTGGTAATATCTCTTTAAGAGATCTAAGTCTCCTTAGATTGAATAATGGAAAACCCAATCAACACTCTCAACACCGGAGGAGGGGGTGAGGTCTCTTTGCTGTCATTACAAAAAAGGTGAGAAGAGTTCGAGGCCTTACTCTTACCTGTCATTCATTTCATACAAAAAGGGGTACATATGTTTATATATATATGTTTATATGTATAAAGAAAAACAACCATGAAGATTTCACTGGCCGATGAAAACGAAAACGAAATTAATTTCACAATTGTGGCAATTAAACGCAAAATAAATGCTGTCTTAAGATGCAGTAAAACCTAACTTCGGTCCCGAAGAAAGCCAAAGAGAGAGAATGCGAGGCGCACTGGAAGCTCCGTAATGATCTACGCACTTTTCATTATAACCACACTCTGCTGTCCGTTGTCCGTTGTCTGCTGTCCGTTGTCCGTTCATCTTGTCCGTTTGTCGCGGACAGTGCGTGTGTGTCCCTTGGCTTTGGATCTTCTTCTGCTTTGGCTCTTCATTAAATACTCTAAACTACAAGTTGAGTTGTTGGACTAGGAAAAGATATAGGCGAAGATATTAGAAGTCTAGGATATGTGGAAGCTATTATATATATCATAATTTTTATTTATATTTATATTATTTTATAATTATATTTATTTTAATTTATATTTATATTATTTTATATTTATATTTTTATTATTTTATATTTGTATTTATATTATTTTATATTTGTATTTATATTATTTTATATTTATATTTATATTTTTTTTATATTTATATTTATATTTTTTTATATTTATATTATTTTATATTTATATTTTTATTATTTTATATTAATATTTATATTTTTTTTATATTTATATTAATATTTATATTTTTTTATATTTATATTATTTTATATTTATATTTTTATTATTTTATATTTATATTTATATTATTTTATATTTATTTATTTGAATTATGTTTTAGGTGCCATTTCTTTCTACTAAAATAAATTGGAGATGCTTTTATACATTATTTTATAATTATTATAAATTATTATAATATAAATAAAATATAATTAAATTATTATTATTATATTATATTATTATTAAATTGATTTTCTTGTTCATAACTGAAGAACTTTATTAAAACTTAACTAAGTAATATATGAAGGAAATTTTACTTGTTATTAGTTAGGTTTCAATACAGTTTTTCAGTTATGAACAAGAAAATCAATTTAATAATAATAATATAATATAATATAATTATAATATAATATAATAATAATTAAATTATATTTATTTATATTTAATAAATATTTATTTATTTATTTAAAATAATAATTTAATAATAATAAATGAACTTTAAATTAATTTAAAATAAAAGTAAAACCTTTTGGCAGTTCATACAAAATTCGGTGTTTCTGTGTCCAAAAAAAGGGCGTAAGTCATTTCGGTTGATGCAAGTAAAATTGCTCGCTTTTTTATGTTTTTTTTATGATTTTTTTTTTTTTTGTGATATGCTCGGTCCCATTGTGGACTTAGTGGCATTGAAGGAAATTTCACTTTGAAGAAAGGGCACACGCCGCTCTTCCGCCTTGGACTTGGACTTGGACATGGACTTGCAGTGCGCTTCTTCTCTCTTCTTCGCTTATTTTTCTATTATGCCTTTCTTTTCGGAGCTTCTCCGCTTTTGACAATTATTTCTTTCTTAATTTTCGTGCGTTGTGTTAACTTGATTTTATTTTAATGTCTGGTGTGTATAGTGTGTGGTGTGTGGTGTATGGTGTGTGGTGTGTCTGTATGTTACCTGCTTTCTTGTTATGGTCATCGTGTTGCTTGGAATCTAATTTGTTTTACTTTCATTGCGTTCCGAAAATAACTTCTGGACTGATTCGCCTCCAAAGCTGATTTCACTCGATCTCATCTCTCTCTCTCTCTCCAAGATAATCTCTTTACCTTTACAAGAAGACCAACATATATCTACTATATCTACTAATTCCATTTCATTGATTTACGATCCGAATAAAGGCTACTGGCCCACGATCGATGATGATGGGTGAAAGTGCTAAGCCATCGGAGACAAATAGAGATTTCAATGGAGAACTCTGTGTTTTTTTTTTTTTTGGAGATTCTATTCTAACCAAAAACCCGATGCAAATGAGTTGTCTCTTTCCCGAAATGAATGGGAGCTTTGGCCTTAGTTAAGTCCAGTTTAGTTTAGTTTCTTTTCTTGCTTCTATTTCTTTTTTTGCCATGTAATGGCTTCTAAGTAATGCTCCGCAACTCCAACTGCAACTCCAAAACTCCGGTTCTCTGGTTCTGGTTCTGATTCTGATTCTGTTTCTGATTCTACAAATACTAAACACCGGAAATGCGAGAACTGAACAAAAGACAAAGACAAAACGGTGAAGAATGAAAAAGACGGAGCGGAGCGGCGGCCATAAATCCAAAGAGCGCGGCAAAACGTCGGTGAAGAAAGTGAGAACAGTTATGTAGTGTAACCGATGCCGTTAGTCTCTGATTCTGACTCTGATTCTGATTCAGATTCAGATCCAAAAAGTAGGAAAAACAAAGGGGGAAAAAAACGAACGGAGCAAAGACAAAAGCCAAATCTTAGGGCGATTTTATACACAGATAAAAAAAAAATATTAAATCTTCTTCCTAGATTTAGTGCATTCTTAAATTAAAAATCTTAATAAAAGACCAAAAATCTTAATATAAGACTAAAAATTCTAGAAATACGAAAAAAGCCTAAAAAAAGAAAATAAAATCTCAACAGAAGACCAAAATATGCTTGCTTTACTTTTGTAACCAAAAGTCATGAAAAATGAACCAAAACACTGATAAAAAATTAAAATCTTTGAAGATTTTGTGCATTCTTAAATTACAATCTTAATATAAGACCAAAAATCGTAATATAAGTCTTAAAATTCTGGAATTACGATGTTATAAGCTTCATGTAAAACCAAAACAACTTAAAAAAAGAACAAAAAAAAATCTCAAAAGAAGACCAAAATATGCTTGCTTTACTTTTGTAACCAAAAGTCATGAAAAATAAACAAAAGTCTTGAACTTTTTTATCAGTGTAGTAGGTATTCTTTTTTTTTTGCTAGCAAAAAAACTTTCTTTCTTGCTCGCTTACTTGGTGGCTTTCCCAAAAGGAAACGCTAGAAAACGATTCTCGCAACGGGTCCCTGCACTCATCTTCTTCTCGGAAGGAAATCGCCCCTCTTAAAGGCTCTCTCTCTCTTTCTCTCGCTCTCTTTCTCTCTCTCTCTCTTACTGCCTCACGAACACCGCACATTTGTCGCCATCGGCCACGAGACACGGACTCTGGAGGAGATTCTCCGCGACCTGGCCTAAACGGTCTCCTCTCGTCTCATCTCATCTCCTCGCCGAGGCTGTGAAAAATAGTTTTCGATTTTCGTTATGGTTTTCCTTGTTACTCTGCGGCCAGAGAGTTGATAAGGGTTGTATATCGAGAGGAAAAGTTCGATATAATATAGCGACAAAAATAAATAAGCTCAAAATTATATCGAAAATGGTATAAGATTTGTTAATTCTTAAAAAAATATCTCATTTAACTATAAAAGCTCAATAATATTAAAACATATTCGAAAGAAAAGATATGTAAATGATTGATAAATTGATTACGAATTATCGATTAATCGCAATTATATCGCAACTTTAAGAAATCGACAAAAATAATTGCTCTCAAGATCATCTCAAAAATAGTGTAAGAATTGATATATTGAAATTTTTTTATTTCGAAAAATTTTGAATTCAACGATAAAATTATCGATATTATCGAAAAAAAATCAACAAAATTCTTGGATAAAAACCCAAGAAAAACTCAAGTTAATTTATGATTTAATGTTTTTTTACAATTAGGAATGGATGAAAATAGCGATAAATCTATGCGAATAGTGATACATCGATGCGAATAGCGTTATATTGAAGCGAATATCGATACATCAATGAGAATATCGATATATCGATGCGAATATCGATAAATAAATATACATATTAATATTAGGAAAAAGTTGTAAAAGTTGAATTATTGTTTGAATATTTTTTGCTGCCTAAAAAGCAAGTTGAAAACAATGTTCTTCCATGAGGGTCGATGATAATAAAAGTTTAAGATAAAAAAAGATAAAACAAAAATTGTATAATAAAACTTTTACTAAAATTTCACATAGTTTTAAGAGAGCCTTCAAGTTAAGATATAAGCAACAAAGTATTAAAGTTTATAGAGACAATCTTAATCATATAAGTTCTTATGAAGTTCTTCGAGAAAGGGTTACAATATTTATCCAAACTGGTTTAATCCTTAGAAATTACAGTCTTCTAAGGAACTCATGAGAGTGAGCAATTCTTCCCGAGCAATCTCTTATCATAGAATCCCAACACAATGAGTAGCCTTCGAGTCCATCACTGGGAACTCCAACAAAGTCCCTGTTCTTCTTCCGCCGCTGCCTTCACTCCGATGCCTCGATTGATGGCTGACGGGCTCACGTCATCGACTCACGTTTTATTTTGTGTCTATTTTTGCTGTTTTTTTTTTTCTATTTCGTATTTTTTTTTCTTTTTGTTAAGCTTAGCTTTTGCATGATTTGAGTGCATTCCGTTAAATAGATTTTCCCAACATCGAAGAGAACGAGGAATGGGCACAGCTGAAGCCGAAATGGGGATAGAGCCCCGCGCGATGGATGTGTTTATGTTTCTGTTTCTGTTTCTGGTCAGCAGCAAAGCAGCGAAAATAAAGAAGAGAAAGAAAGTGATTTCTGGTAATTGGTCGAAGCTGGAGCCTTCGGGTATCCAAAAGGGATACGATACGAGATTCAGAAATCCCAGAGACCGTGGCTGAGTGAAAGCCACCGCAGGGCGGCACGACAATGTTCTAACCCGACCTCGGTTTCAGTGATCCGTGGCTCCATGGCTCTCTAGCTTCATAGCTCTCTAGCTCCATGGCTCCATGACTCCATTGCGATGTCTCTGCTCCACTTGGGAAAGTGTAGAGCTTGGGGCACACGCATGAGCAGCTAAATAATAATTTGCTTGGGCTTTAAGCATTTCATTAATGGAGAGAATTGAATAGAATGCGGAGAGAGGAGGTGTGTGGTAGCCTCCGCCTCAGCGAATTTTGTGGTTAAGTGACTCCCCTTCAGCGGCAAAACCAACTACTGGGCCTTGCTTAGTGACATAGACACAGATGACAGTTATGTGCATTCCGAAGGCAAAGGGAGAGAGCCCGCTCCGAAAGATTCTTTGCGGTTTCAGCTTACATGCCACACAGACATTATCCGAGCGACGAGAGTTGAGAGCAAAGCCATCATGGAATCACTGGCATTACGTAAACATCGAGAACTGTTGGAGCCATGGAGCTCCTCTGACAATTTTCCTGCGTCTTGAGTCGCATCTTGCGATTAATGACACTCCGCTTGCTGGAAAGCATTAAGCATGAAGATGGAGGCGGCGATGCTTTCTGGATTTAGAGATCTGCAGAGACAATCCCTACCAGCCGCTTCCTGCCTCAAGTGTTTATGAACTGTTAGAGTTAACTAACTAAATCGGAGCAATAACACTTGCCAACGGATAATGTTTCCATTAATTTCCCGACTCAACGAAGGTTGAACAAACCCGCAATAGGAGCGATCCCAAAGTGAACCCTGTGTGTGTGCTCCAGTTACCAGTTACCAGTTCTGGGAGTAATCATCAATCATGTCTCTTGTTCCATTAGCTTCTTGGGGGGAAGTTCAATGCAATTTGTCCATATTTGCTGGACAGGCCCAAGAGATCTCTCCCAGCTGCAATCTTTGTGTGGTAACTAAATATGGCAACAAAAAAATAGAAAAATGAAATAAAAACAAAAAACAACACCAATTGGTGTCGACAGCTCGGCCATTCTTCTGGCTGGTTTGGAATTGACACCGCCCGAGGGGGAGTCGGAGTCGGAGACGGAGAGCTGGAGGCAAAGCCTTTGTGTGGATGCTCCTACTGACACAGTTTTTACAATGGAACACCCAGCAGAGAGACCCTGATCTGCCTGCTACTAAAATCTGGGAAAATACGGGTCAAGGGAAGACTGACCTACAAGTGAGAACTAAAGCAGGGCTCTGGGAACTCTAAAAGGAAAAGAATATATATAGTTCTAATTGTGATTAATTAAAGAGCAATTAAAGTAAAGCAAGGCTGCATTAATTACATATTTTTTAAAGCAATTTGTTAATAGTAAAAAACAGATGAATCTAACCTAGAACTTTGTTCAAAAAGTATTATTAAAATTATCTAAAATAATTTGTTAAACAAAATGATTGTGGAACTAAAAGATAAAACAGAAAACTCAATTTTTTTTAACTTTTACTTGTACTGTTTCAATGTGTTCTTTATTGTGAAAATCTAAAACCTAGAAATTAGTTAAACTTTATCTTGAATTTATCAAAAAAATGTCTTGGGAGTTATAAAACAGAAACTCCAGCTTCCTTAGCTTTTATTTGTATGCCTTTAAAGTTTCTTTCGCAAATAATCGTAAAAATATGCTTCAATATTAAAGTTCGCCCTAAAAAGTCAAATCAAAAGACATTTTTAAGCAACAATTTACTTAAAAAAAATTGCAAAAATTAAGCTTTATTTTGTAAATTGAATAAACCAGAAAGTCAAGACAGGTAAAGAGTTGGATAGTTAGGAAATTGAATTTAAATATTAAGATATATGCATTCCCAGGCAAGTTCCAGTGCTTGGCTCTGACCGACTTCCCCTGCCTCTCATGGAGGCAAGTTCAATCCTCTTCGACTTGTGTGCACCTCCCAGAGGTTATTACCGATGATGATTGGGCCACGACTACTGCTCCTCGGTGGCATGTTGCACATCTGCTTGTGGCAGATGCTAATGCACTCCACTTTGACTTCCATTTGCCTAACTGTGTTGCCAGCAAAACGCAGCCAGAACTGGGTCATCGTCGTCATCATCATTGTTGATTAGATTAGAGCGGTGTGGTACATCCATCCATCCATCCATCCATCCATCCGTCCATCCGTCCAACCGATGTGCCTCCTCTGGCCCCTTCTGGGTGTCACATTTAGCCAGCGCCGGAATTGGAGCAAATATGCGCATCAGGGCCTGAGCGCCAGCGCTTGCCATTTTCCAGACTGCCACCTAACCACCTTAACCATCTAAGCCCCTGAGATCCCAGTCAGTTGCCTCATTCAAGCAACACTGCGAGAAAAGCCTTTAAGCTATTTCATAACTCGAATTTTTTCCCTTAATAAGAGTCTATTGAGTTTTCACTGAAGGTAAATTGGTTTTAGTTTTGTTTGAAATAATGTTTCTCATTCGAAAAAGCTATATTCGTTGACAAAATCAGTTGAAAATTATTATAATTTCAAAGATAATTTAAGGGTAGTAACTTTTTTGAAGATCTCCATCTCTCTTTTAAAAGATTCAACAGTTTGTAAAAATTTTATAAATATTTGTTGAAAAAATGATTTGGAAATTCTAAGAAAAAACAAGAGAGATTTCGAATTATATTAGATCATCGTTTTTGGAGACCTCTTTATCTGTAGACATCTTTAAAATCAGTTTAAAAATGTAAAAAACATTTCAAAAATTTTTAAGAAAAATATACTAACTTAACTGTTATTAATTAATTATAAATAATTAATTAATTAATTAATTATAAGAAAGAAAATCTAAATATACGATATTAAGTTGGATACAATAAAGATAAAAAAAAGATTTTGAAGACCTATCCTTAAAATTAACCCTAAAAATTGTTTAATTCTCACTAAAATAATTTTGAATCAATTGTAAAGTATTTCTCAAAAAAATGACTTGAAAATTATAAGAAAACAAAATTATTGGGATTTAAAAATTGAGTTAATAAGATAAGCCTTGAAGTAGCTGCTTCTTACTTACATATGTATATTCCTTGTAAAAGTGACTTGGGAATCATACGAAAAAAAATATAAATTCAGAAATACAGAAGAACATAGGAATACAAAATTATTGCAATTTCAAAATTGTTTCAATTAGGATATATTTTATGAGAACGTATATCTTTAAACGTAGTAACCCTTAAGATAGCTACTTCTTACTAATAAATATTCCTCGAAAAAAATGACTTGGGAATCATAAGAAAAAATAAAAATTCAGAAATACAGAAGAACACAAAAGAATTGGGATTTAAAAATGGATTTAATTATCTAATTAACGTATATCTTTACTAAAATATATTCCTTGGAAATATGAGTTGGGAATCATAAGAAAAAGAAGAAAAGTCACACCTGGAGGATTGTTAAACTGTTTCAAGAGTGCAATGCTTCGCTCAGTGTACTTGGTACTGGTACAGTGCTGTGCCATAGCTCTGCTCTGCTCTGCTCCCCACCTCCCCCAAGATCCTCCATCCCTCTCTCTCTCTCTCTCTCTCTCTCTCTCTCTCTTCGCTCTCCCTCTCTCTCTCTCGCTCTTATTATGCGCGCTCGTATTATAACGGTCCGCAATTACCATTCACCGCTAGCAACGCGAGCAGCTCGCGCAGCAGCAGAAGAAGCAGCTAATGTGTCTCGCCGCCAGTACCCACTGTACACGTATAGTGGCCCCACTGTAGTAGTTCTCCACCACCGCGGGCTGTTTGCTGTTCGCTGTGTGTTGCCAGCACGTAATTAGTCATTTTCCCGGAGCACCAAAGCACCAAAGTAGCAAAGCACCAAAGCACTGGAGCACCGAAGCACCTCCCGCACCATTGTTGTCAGCTCTCTGTCTCCGACTCCGTCTCCGTCTCCGCTGCTAACTTGGCTTAGTGTCGTTGTTCTCGTTTTAATATTATGTGTATTATTATTATCTCGTTGCCTGGCTTTGTTTTTTTGTTATTTTTTTTATTGTGCCAGCAGCTCTCCCTCCGCCCGCTTTTCTTCACACGCCCCCGAAAGTCAGCAGTCAGCAGTCAGCATCTTCTGCTGCGGAAACCGCAACTAAAACAGTTGTAGGTCCCCAGGTAAGCCCAGGTAAGCTCCAGCTAAGCCCCGGCTCAGGCTCAATTGGCTCAATTGCAGTCTTCAAGCGTGACAGAAATGGAGCAAAACTACACGGGACAAAATGAGACAAAGGTGGAAATGGGGGTGGAGTTGGGAGTTGGAGTTGGAGATGGGAGCTGGGAGATGGGAGATGGGAGCTGAGAGATGCGAGTCCAGAAGTGCTGATGCTTTGGTTAGCTTTAGAGGCGTGACGAGGCTGACATCTGCCGTTGCCCATTTCGGCCCCCTGATGAAATCATTCCAGGTAGTTAGGCTCCAGATCCAGAGAGAGGCTTCAAGAAGAAGCTAAGTCTGGTAAGTCTGCTTAAGCAATATATATATCGTATTGTATAGGTAGAAACAGAAGAAATCAAATAATTTGTATTAAAAACTATAAATATAAATGCTATCTTCAAGTCTTTAAAATATATCTCAAATCGTTGTGTTCTTAAGTGCTTAAATTTGTAGTCTTCAACAAGTAAAGTTTAGTGATTTGTTTTTCTTTAAGGATATTATATATGTTTAATAATATAAAAATATAATTTACTTTTTTTACAGGCTTACTTTAAAATAAATACAAATGTTAAGCCTCTTTCTGTCTAGTTAAAAAAATCTATCATTTATAAAGCTTTCATAAACTCTTCATTAATCATTAATAGGAAATTCTAAGAGAATCAATTAATTAATCTCAAATCCCAACTGACTGAATAATTAAGAATTTTGTCTGGTTAATCGATAATTAATCGAATTAACAAACCAAACCAAGTCTCTCGCAGAAATTCAACCTGTTTTTAAGGAGAAGCAGGAGAGGATTGTCTCACCTTGCTGGCCGAAACAAGAACATCCTCTTTAAGAACGATAATGAAACCGGAACCAAAGCTAGATGCTAGATGCTAACTGCTAGCTCCTAGATACTAGCTGCTAGATACTAGATACTAGAGCAGATTCCCAAGACGATGATGATTCTCTGGCCAAGACCAGAGGCAACAGAAAGAGAAACATTTAGCACAGTAGTCACAGTCCAAGTCCAAGTCCAAGTCCAAGTCCAAGTCCAAGTCGAAGTGGAAGCAATGTGGTTTTGCGCCAAAGGTTTGATGAACTCTTCGGTAATTTGCATTGGCATTGGATGCCACTCAGTGTGGATGCCAGTCAGTGGAATAAATTGAAACTGCAGCCCGGAGTGAGTGAGTGAGTGAGTGAGAGTCCGCGTGTGGAGTCAGTCAAGGAAATCATTTTGCACACTCCACTGGGGTTCTTCGATTGCGGTTACCAGATGGAAAGCAGTTCCCATCTAACAGATACAGATTCTGATCGACAATCTGAATCCGATTTCGATTGCGATTACTCTCGTGTCTGCTCATTTGTCGCTTGGCTGCCTGATGATGATGATGGCTGCGAGTGTTCCAAGTCTTCGCACTTCTCCCAGATCGTTGGGGGGATCAATCAGCGCGCTGGCCGCATTTAATGTCTGCATTTGTGTTCAGTCATCCATCCAGCGCTGTGATGTTCAGGTTCATGTTCCAGGTCCTGGCCCCGGGCCTCGAAGCTCACTCTCTGAGTGGGCTGAATAACTGACTTAACTGAACTGAACTGAACTGAACTGACTTGGCCCGAAGAATGGCTTTCCATCGATGCGGGTGCGAATGCTAACCTGCATGTCTGCCCATAAACTCCTACTCCAACTCCAACTTTAACTTTAACTTCAACTTCAACTCCATCTCCTACTCTGAAGCCATCTCCTGCGGGTCGGGAAATCTATAAAACAGAATCTCATCATTCCCCTGTTGATGGTTCTTCGAAGGCATGTGCTCCTCCAGCTCCCCGGACATGGCAACACTTGAAGAATCGTTATAGGGCTTAATATAATATTGCTATTTATGCATATATAACATTATATATATTAAAGATGAAATAAAGGAAACAAAGAACAGGAATAAAATCTACTAGAAGTGTTAGAAAGGAAAGGAAACTAGAAAGTTCATATAACCTTGAATGAAAATCGATCATAACTTAGCCAAAAATGCATTATTTTCCATTTCCAGTTTTTCTGTGCTAGTTTTTATCATGCTGATCAAGAATATATATAATTTATAGGGTCGGAAACGACTCCTTCACATAACTAATATTAAAAGTATTAATATTGCCTTATTTTAAATATCGAAAAATATCGAAATGTCGAAAATATCGTTGAGTTTGTTATGCCAAAGTTTAATATTTCGAAATTTTGTAATATCGAAAAATATTGCATTAAAGGATAAATTATCACAAATCAGAATATTATTATCCCACCTATTTGTCTATTTCGCCGATAAATTAAACTTATTGTCGATTTAGAGCACACATGTATATCGCTAGTTTAAATTAGTAATTTACGTATCAAATATTAAAACAAAACCGTTCTATCTATCGAAAAATATTGCATTTTATGGTAAAATATCTAAATAATCAAAAAAATATTCAAATTAATGGAATTAATTGTCTTTTATTATCGATTATGTGGGAAAAAGCGATATTCTCATTAATAAATCAGACTATAAATGCTCTTTATGTTTAAAGTCTCTTATATCAATGGGAAAATTGCAATGAATCAATGTAAATCTTTCATATATATTAATGAGAACACCGATTTATCGTCACTTTCCAACATCTTAAAACCTAAATTTATTTAAAATTGTCAAGTATTAATAATTGCAAATATATATCGATATCGATATCGATCGACAATCCTAGAAGAGAAGCAAGTTACTAAGATTCCAAGCTTAATTAGGCGTCATTTTATTATTCAATTCAATTTAATATTCAATTTCTTTACTGATTGTTTTTGAAAATGTATATTTTATTGAATTTATGCAAATATCTAAAATACCCGTCTTTTTCACCCAGTGCATACGCCAGCCCCATTCATTCTGCGTCTAAGCTCTCAACACTTCGACGCCGCGGCTGACAGATTTCCATCAGTGGAGTTGATCAATTTTGAGAAATTGAAAAACCCCAAAGGAGGCGATGTCGAAGATGATGGCCATGGGCCATGAGCCATGAGCCATGAGGAGTATGAGGAGGGTATGGTAACTCAAGCTCAAACTCAGGGAATCTCAGGGCCCCATGGTCATGAGAGATATAATTTCTGGCCTAATGAAGCATAAAATGGCCAAGGCGAAGCGCTCTGGCGAATTCTTTCGATTGTGAAAGTCGGTGAACAAACCGCAGATGGGCAAGGCCCCTGTCTCTTACTCTGTCTCTGTGATGGATTCCCATGATTTAGGCAAATTAGACAAATGTCTAATGCAGCAATCTCACTTCTCTGAGTGACCTGACCCTGATCCGGAGCTCCCAGAAGGAACAGCCTTGAACTGCGGGTAACTGCGGGATATCCTGCCACCCATTCTTCCCTTCGCTTTATGACAGTTTGCGTTAAGCAACACATCAAGCAAGGGCTCGTTCAAATTATATGTCTGTCTTGGCTTTGATTTGATTGATTCTGATTTTGTTTGCGCCTTGAGAGAGTGAAGTGGACAGGGACTGGGACAGGGATAGGGTCTGGTACTAAAGCTGCAGCTCTTCACAGCGTTTCCATTAGGAATGCATGGAGCAGAGAACTTTGCCACCATTAAAGCTAATCAATTTCAACCACAGGCCGTCCATCAAAATTTGTAACAAGCCCCGCGGGGCGTTTGCACAGCACAGATGAAGCTGAAGCTGAAGCTGGAGCTGGAGCTGGTCTGGGGATCAGGGATCACCGCCACAGAGCAAACAGAGCGAACGGCAATGGGGAAGGAGAAGCTACTACGGCTGTGATCTCCATTTGACATGGCCTGATGCTCGAAATGATTAACATGTTGCACTCCTGGTAGCCATCTCCCTGAACCAAAAAGAACACGAGAATGAGAAGAGGCACCAGAGAGGATAAATGGCATGGATGCATGGATGGACGCATGGATGGATGGATGGATGGTATGCTGCCTGTTGCCTGCTGCCTGCTGGAAGCTGTGGGCTGGCCACTCGGCGTGACGAAAGCAGTCAATCAACAGAAGGATCAAGCCAAGGTAGGAAGGATCCAGGGTTCCAGCCAGGTAAATGTGTTTGCATTTAAGTGTCTGAGGCAGGTGGATCGGTCATTAGAGCCTTTAAGATAATAGGAGTAAAATGCCTTCGGGTTAGACTTTAAACTTTTAACTTAAAACTAGCAGAAAGCCCTTTTTTGATAACTTGAAATAACAAAAAAATCATCGAAAAAAATAAACTTATTGTACTAAAGACTTTCTTCTAAGGTCTTTTCTTACAATTCTTGGCTATATCTTTCCCTAAGCTGCCATAAAATCATCATAAAATCCAACTAATACCCCATAACCACAGAGACCACCGCCATTCGTTGTGGTTTAAGAGATAGAGAGAGGGTTTCGCATGGAACTGCCAGGAATTTGTCACACCTCATTTGGGTTTTAAGGTAGAGAGAGAGACTTCCTGAACAGAGGATAGCCCCGGAATGGGATATGTCAACGCTCTGATGGACAAGAAGGAAGAAAGGATGGAAGAAAGAATGCCGACTTAAGGCTACGACTGCGGCTGTTCGTTCTTTGACCATCACGAATATTCAATTAAGGCAAATTACAAACTTTGTTGCTGGAAAGTGATTTGGCAATTTGCACTGCACTAACGGAGGAGGAGGAGCACACCCCGAGCAACCCAGTTGAGTTGTCAAAAGGTTGAAATTAGCCTTGACGCCCCCCCGGCTGAAGGCTAATGGAGATGGAGATGGAGATGATGCCCAAAGCTGACTGAGGCCATGCAGTACCGTTGCCAGCTAGATCCTCTGGAGACGGGTTAAGCTGCGAAACCGAAACCAAACGGAAAATCAGCCATGTCCAATCCAAGTCCAATTAGTGGGACCAACGAGATCGTCACTGGAATGGAGATGGAATAGTATAGTAAGGTATGGCATGAGATTGGGATGCGGTTCTAAACAATGACAAAGAACAAAAACCCAGCAATGCGGGAATGCGAATGAGATTATGATTAAGTGCTCCACGCTCCATGCTTCGCGACGCTGCATGCCCCAAGCTCCGCGATCTAAGCTCTCTGCTGCCTCCTGCTCTAGGTTTCCTCCAGCTCACAAATGAAAGTTACCTTGACGAATGACCCATTTAGCCACAATACCAGAGACACTCGCACACACTCGCCTTGGAAAAAGGTCAAAAATAAATGCGAAGGCACGAGTGCAAAGACCCAACAATGCTCGGGTCTCGTTTTATTTCAAATTAAATTATTATTTTCCCCCATTTCCCTCCTCTTGTTTACTTAACTCTCCTCTGGTTTGGAGCCCTCCGGCTTCTGGCATCTCCGCATCTTGGCCAATTATGTCTTTATGGCCATAAGTAGAAGCCCAACCGAACTGAAGCAAACCGAACCAGACCGAATCGAACTGTTCAAAAAAAAAAAAGAGATACTATTTATATATATATAAAGATACCAGTTACTATTTTGTACGCAGAGTTCTGCTGGCCTCAAGGGCCTGCATAAAGTTAAGATCGATGCGCTGCACTTTGCGGGGCTTTTTTCGGGTTTTCTTTTTGGAGTTTTGCTTTTGGTTTTTGGGCCATGTAATTATATAAATTAAAGAGCGTTTAGGAAGAAATTTAGCAGTTCTAATGACCTTCAAATTGTGAATGCCCGCTGGACTCCGCATCACTCCACTCGCCTCATGGGTGAGTAGGTGAGTAGGTAATGCCCCCACCGAGAGTTCCATTTATGGCAATTGGTTCGAAATGATGGGAAATCGGCAATAAAGCAATCACTGCAAATTACAAGCTTCTGTTGAACACAAAAACTCACAACAAAATCGATTACGATCGATCGACAGTTGCTTAGTTGGTTAGTTGGAGGAGCGCACACAGAGGAGCCTCCAGTCCCAAACGGAGAAAGTCCACACTGGCGCTGGCCAAATGTTAGAATGTTTTGAAAGTCCCAAAGCCCTCATTTGAATGGTGATGAGGCTGGCTTTTGGTATCACAATTTGGCTAAATCAAAAATAAGGCAAAAAGGTAAATGCTCTTGAAAGAGCGTCAAGAGCTTTGCTTGACTGAAAAAGGTTTGAAGAAGAGGATTTCGCTTGGAACTGCAAGGAACTTGTCACATTTCATTTGGGTTTTAAGTAGCGAGACTTCCTTGAACAAAGGATAACTTGGGTCAAGTTCTGAGGCATCAAAATATACAAAACTCATATTTTAAATGTGCTTAAAGCTAAGAAAACCCAATAAAAGAACAGCTCTTAAGAAACTCCAATCCAACTCATGAGAGAATAATGAATAATGAAACTATATATACTCCCGAGCCCTTTCCCAAACAAATGTGGTGAAATCCCATAAATTGCAACGCCTGTTCCGACAGCTTTTGAAAGTTATTGGTCTAAGGAACACCTGTGACCCCCAACGATGCCACAGAATCGGGGCGGGGAGGAGAAGAGTGCAGGGATGACTGGATGCAGATGATACAAATGACCAGGCACACAGCTGGACGAAGCCAAAAGCACACCGATTCGAACCTCTAACGAACCAAGAACTGGCGGAAAATAAGGCAAGGGGCACCGTTACCTTTTTCGCCATACGCGGAGTTAACTCCAATTGACGAATTGACCGAAGAATCAGAAACGAAACGTATGGCTAACTGGATTCTGGAACCTGGAACCTAAAGCCTGGGTCTTTCTGCAATCCCGGGAGGCCAGGGGCCATGGGAAAATGCAAATGACCGGCAAGAAGGCAACAAGACATTAGCATAGAACATAATGCCACATTGAACAAGGAACAGGGAACAGAGGACACGATCACCAGCGATCATGTTCTGCACATGTTAACGATGTGTCTCTCTGTGTCTCTCTCCGGAGTTAACGGAATCAAGGATTCTTCTGAAATCTAGATAAAGAAAGGGAAAGGTTAAATCCTAGACAACAGTAGCTCAGTATCTTGGGTTACCTGTGATTCCATGATGGATTCATTGACCTGGTAACCGAAAATGATGATCAGTCCATTGTCTTAGTTGGCTTCTAGGTCATCAACGGATGCCGCTACCCGTCGTTCTCTCCGAGTCTCGCTCCCTCGCTCTCTGAATGAACATTAACTATCAAAAAATATTATTTTGCGCCATTAAGATCGGTGATTACACGCGAATTCCAGTTCCGTCTCCCTTGCTCCGCACTCAAATACACTCTATTTGCAGGCTTCATTTGGCCTGATGATGATTACTCGGCACAGCTCCGTCTGCTCCAGAGACAGAGCTACAGCTCCTCTGACTCCTCCTCCATCTCCTCCTTCATCTCCTCCTCATGGCTAATGTCTTCTGCTGTACCGTTAGGCATCGTTAGGCGCTAAAATCATAATAAGTAAACGGGGATTTGGCAAAAGCCAAAAGCAAGAAGAAGCCAAGACCACAGCCAGTGTCTCAGTCTCAGTCTCAGTCTTAGTGAGAATTTGCCAAGATTTTGTATATGAAGCAGTAAAGTTCAGGCATTCCATTACAATATATAATTATACAAGGTTATAAAATTATAATTAATAATATAATATAAACATATAATTATATAATGTTATAAAGGTATCACGGTTTGAGCTTGACATTTGCATAGATTGTTGTGGAAAAATTAATGTATGTTTCGAATTTTACAAGTCACTAAGATAAAACCTGGATTTTACTTATAAAATAGGACAAAATATATATTTAATAAATATATATTAAGCAAATGTAGTTTAAAGAAATGTTTATGTATATTCTCAGCTACAAATTAATAGCAAATTAAGACCTAAAAACATTCATTTAAAGCGCTCACTCAAGCCCCCTAAGTATGCTTTAATTAAAAGTCATAAAAAAGCCAAAAAATATGCTTAGGAAAATGTATAAAAAAATCCCTATGTTGTGGCTTATGTGTAAAATTAAATGATAATACTAGAATTATAAACATATTTTTATTTGCTAAAATTTAATTACCTAAATTGCACTATTTTTTGGTTAAAATATTTGAAAATATATAAAATACATATCATAAATCTTAAATAATATAAAGAAAAGATATGAAATATATTTAATAAATACCATAGTGTATTCTAATATATATAAATATTGTACATTTATTTATACATATTATCCTACTTTATTTTTTATTTTTAATTGGTAAAATTTAATTACCTAAAATGCACTATTTTTTGGTAACTTTTAAAACAACCCTAAGAGGTCATAATACATAGAAAATATTTGAAAATATATAAAATACATGTCATAAATCTTAAATATTATATAGAATAAATATAAAATATATTTAAAAAATACCATATTTAGTGTATTCTAATATATATAAATATTGTACATTTATTTATACATTATTCTGGTTTATTTTTTATTTTTATTTGGTAAAATTTAATTACCAAACATGTACTATTTTATAGGGTTCTTTTAAAACAACCATAAAGAGGTCATAATACATAAGAAATATTTGAAAATATATAAAATACACATAGAATAGATATAAAATATATTTAATAAATACTAAATAGTGTATTCTAGTATATAAATATTGTACGTTTATTTATATATTATCCTAGTGCCACAAAGTTGAACCTATATTGCAATTGTCAAAATAATTATATAAGACACTTCTTATTCTTATTACTTAAATATTTAATGTGCTGTTAATATGCAATATTAATAGTTATTTACATAATTATTTATAAAATATAATGTGTTATATTTTATTTGAAGTACACATCACTTTTCCTAGTACTCGTATATAATTATTTTCTTAATTTATTATTTATTTAGCAAATTAAGCTCAGCATACAATGGAAAACTTAATGTTAGATTACCGAGCACTGGCTGCGGTTGCCTTCGAATTATTTCCCTAAACTTCCAAACGAAAACAAGAAAGATTCTTGATTGCAATTTTGAACTTAACTTCAACTTCAACAAGCTGCTTGGGAAATCAAACATATATTTAAGCGTTAAATAGATGGTTCCGGTTATAGCCTTATAGTTTAGTGTGTTTTTCAGGCCTCGCTTCGTCGCAGCTAGCCTTCCTTTCGGTTTCTTCGGCTTCTTTTTTCGTGTTGTTGTTGATGTTGCTGCTGTTTTTCTTGGCTTTTCTTTTTTCGGTGTGTGGGGGGCCTCCTCCTCCTCTATAGCCTGTGCTTTTTTTTTATTTTTATTATTGTTCCACTGACGGCTAGCGTAACCATGGAGTTTCTGGCAAAAATTGCATCACAAATACACGACGGTGGCTACAGCGTTTACCAATTCGCAGTACTCACTACTCACACAATCGGACTCACACTCGCACTAGCACTCACACTCGCATTCACACTCACTGCTGGCACACTCACTTATCGTCAGTCATTGAAGCATTCGTTCCCGGGGAGAAGGAGGAGGAGGAGTTCCTTCTCCATGAGGTCTCTGCTGCTGCTGCTGCTGATTATCTCCTAATGAGTTGCTCTTTCTTGGCCAGAAAGTTGGCGATGGAAATTACTTAACAACAGCAACGAAGCTGCGAGTTGATTGAGCCAAGAGATCAGGTGTTGGACCTCCGCTCGAATCAAGTATTTCATGTTCATGTCAAGCCTCGGTCGGCTTTCAAGTCTCAAGTCCCAAGTCCAATTACGCATTAGACGCAATGCGAAAAAAAAGCCAGGAGACGGAGGCGGAGACGGAGGCGGAGTTGGAGGAAAGACGAAATAGTTTGTCAACCTTTTGGATTGCATTTTGGAATTGGACTTGGACTTGCAGTGGACAGACACTCTTTGCTATAGTTAACACCCGATAAGTAGCTTGGACTTAGACTTGATATTGCTGCAGAGAATGGGTTTCATGCTAATTGATAGAGTCTATTCTTCTCTCTTCTCTATTATTTTCCTATAAATAAATATCGATCAACTGATACTGTTTTGATTTTTGAAATAGTCTTTTTTACTTTTCAATGAAGATATTGCCATAACAATACTTTATCTATATTTTATGCAAAAGTGATTACACAATTAAATATTCGGTAGATATCGGTCAAAAGTCGCTTTATAAATCGTTATTTCAACGTTATCGTGTGCGATAAACCTAGATTTTGTTAGACTTCTTATTAGAAATATCGATATAGCAATATTCTCTTTGATTTCTTAATAAAATTATCAATATACCAACACTGCATCAATAGTTGATCCGATTTTGGACCGTTAATGCGTGCAAAAAATCGATTTTCTGTTCTTTTTCGATAAAATAAACATATATAAACAAATTGAGTAAAATAAAATATCAATATCAATATATGATATTTTGTTACATATGTTATATGTTATGTGGCTAAATGCGATATTTTTCGATATAAAAATAAGTCGATATATGAAAAATTACAAAGCTTTTACAATTCAATATTGAACGGAGTATTTTAGTAGATTTCTTGATTTATTTAAATATTCTTTAAAGGAATTAATCTGTAAGGTAGAAGCTTCCTTTCCAAACAAATCTAAATCCTTAAGTTTTTTGTAAAACCAAACTGTTGAAGATTTCAAGCATATATTTTCAACTTCCTTTCCATTAAAATTCTATCTTTTCTTTCCTAAGATTTTCTATATAAATCCACTTAAGATCCTTATGCAATCGAAAGTGTACCGCGGGGCGGCACTTGCCACTTGCCACTTGCCACATTTTCGCTTTCGATTGAAGGCTTTTCCACTGTCCAAGTCCGAGTCCGAGTCCAAGCTGGATTGTGTGTGTGTGAGTGGATTTTTGGATCATTGCGACATTTCGATGTGCTGGCCAGGTGCTGTCGTCGTCGTCGTCTTAGTCGTCGTATTGCTGTTATTGTTTTGGGCCAGGCCATCGAGTTGGGAGCGAGTTCTTCGAGTTGCATGCGCTGGACTGGTCAGTTTAACCAGCGATCAGGTCACTCCACTCCACACACAGTCTCCTCGGATCTCCTCTCTCTCTCCAGTAGCTAGCAGCCCAGCCTAGTGCCGCCTTTGCTTAGCTTTTAGCGAAAATTGATCATAAAAAGCATTCGTTTGGTTTCATTTAGGCAAGCGGCAGTGCAGCCGATGGTTGGTTGCATTTTGCAGTTTGCAGTTTTGTATCTTACAGTTTGCAGTTGCATTTGCAGTTGTCAGGTTGCCTTCTGCCTTGTTTGCTTTATTGCGCCTTTCCACAGGCACACACTGGCACACACACTCCACTCGCGGACACACTCATGAACCAACACACACCTTCTCCAAGCCCACGAATCCGAATCCGAATCCGAATCTGAATCCGAGAGCTCCCAAAGAGCTACCAGCTCCCAGCTCCCAACTCCCAACGTTTGGCGGCGCTTGATCAGTTGCGGTTTTTACTTTCATCGGTACGGTTCGTGGTGGACTTAGCTTCAAAACTTAAAAATAAATAAAAAATCTGACGGAATACAAAATAGAGAAGAAACCCCCCGAAAAACGTGCTTCGGCTGTTCAGAAAACAATATTCGGGTTTGCTTTTCTTTACATTGGCTTGGCTTCGCTTGGCTAGACTTTGGCTTCAGCTTGGACTTAAGCTGGGGCTTGGACTCAACTGGGCAACTCCATGTTTGCCCATTCAATTGCCACCCCAAAAGAAGTACCTTCGATTTTCGGTGTCGGTGTTATTTTTGTTATTTGTTTGCCAAAGCAGAAGACAACAAACCGTGTAAGAAACCACCCTTCACTTCAAGCTTCAGTGGACTGCGGGTTCTCCTCTCTCTCTCTTCAGGAGATCTCTCTTGAAGATCTCAATTGCATAATGTGTATGCGAAAGCGAAGATCATAGTCACACCATCATCGAATTAATACGCGACGCGGAAGTTATATAAGCAATGATACCAATAACCCCCCCTTCCCTCCTAGACTTCGGCATTTTCCAAGCCTTGCTTCGGCCACGACCACGACTTGAGCCATAAGCTGGTTGGTTGGTTGGTGGTCACAACACGTTTAACAAGTTTTTCTCTCTATTTCGGTTTTCAGGAAACTTTTCGCAATTTTCCAACGTTTGCTTTCTGCAGACACCAGCGGCAGCCTCCGTCTGCCTAGAAACAAATCATTGAAAGAAAATCGATTCATAAACAAGTGAAAATTACGCGAGGCCAAGTCTAAAGTCGAAAGTCTCAAGTCTGCATAGTCTTACGTCCAAGCCAAGCCAGGTCGCGTCCCTTAGCAGAGGCTCTTCCTTATCACGATGAAGCATTCTTCTCGTTCGTTTCAGAGACCCAAAGCTCCCATGAAGCTCTAAGCCAGGCGGACAGACAGACCCCAAGGGTTTTAGCTGGACCAAAACCAGAGATTGCGACAATGACAACGAGGCAGCACAAAGGAGGGAACTGTGCGGGAACACCAACAGCAACACCACTTGAGACAATGCTGAGCAGAGATTAGCTGGAACATAGCACCAGAGATTCAACTGGGAATCACAAGCAGCAAGCCACCACCAGACCCTCTGTTCATCCCAGAGCCCACACAGAGAGAGAGAGAGCTAGCCAGGAGAGAGTGTCAAAGAAGAAGCGCGGGGAATATGCAATCCCCAAGGATTGCCGTAGTGGCTGTACTCCTGCTCACCGCCTGCCTGACACCACCAAGCTCCAGCGAGGACACAACCAATCAAACTGGAATAACAAATCAAACAGAAACAGGAGCTGGAGCAGCGGAAGCCCTCACGGGTCTACACAGATTCACCAGCAGCAACATCACCATCCTGCACGAAGTACACGAAGACGTTGATGAAGATCAACTAACAGAGGAGCCACCTCTGACCCTGAACACGCACGAAATACTGCCGCTCAAGCCATTGAAGAAGAAACCCTATTTGCCGCTGGAAAAGATTCTGCCCAGCATTGAGTATGTTAAGCCGCATCCGCTCAAGGACTACGAACTGCATCCCGTCACCTTTGACTTCAATCTCGGGGATCTCGAGGATCTGGAGCACGAGGTGATCAAGAAGGGCGACCTGAGCAGCCAGGAACAGCATGGAACTAGCCTTACGCCCGACATTAGCTACAGTCCCTCGGCGAGTCCCGATGATAACGACACCGTGGATGTGGATGTGAACATAGCTGAGCTCTCCACCGAACCCACCACAGCCACATCTCCGGGAACAACAGAAACAACAACAACGACGACAACGACAACGCCCAGTACTCACATCTTGAAGATCCTGCGAAGTAAGCCACAATTGGCACCCAAACTGGGCAGAGATTTGCTAAAGC
Source organism: Drosophila punjabiensis (assembly GCA_008042585.1). Taxonomy (NCBI): domain Eukaryota; kingdom Metazoa; phylum Arthropoda; class Insecta; order Diptera; family Drosophilidae; genus Drosophila; species Drosophila punjabiensis. The sequence continues at coordinate 130,650 of VNJR01007059.1, forward strand.
AAAGCGATGATGACATGCAGCTCAAGACCCTGGGCAGCACCATAAATAGCATCAATCGTTACCTGGCCGCCAATGCCACGGGCAATGGCAATGGCAGCAGCAGCAGCATGGCGGAGAGCCTGTATGGTCAGGCCAACTATTTTCAGATTGTGGCCAATCTCTATGACCATTTCTATTGGCAAATATCCGAGATACGGACCAGTGTACGCACTGGCTGTGGCCTCGAGATGCAGGCCTATCTCACGGCCCTGCACTCTAGCTATGAGTGGGCCCAGAAGGGTAAGTGTTCCATGGTTACTCCAGCTCCTGCTCTCCTTTAAAGCTCTCTGTTTTTGCAGCCTACGATTCGTCGGGTCGCTATCGGGGCCAGCTGCTCTTTGGCAATGACAAGTGGCTGGGTCAGCTATCCTTCTGCCTGGAGCTCAATCGTCAAAGTTCGAGCGAGGAACGCAAGCACTTTGATCTGGAGTTTTATGTGGCGGATGTGGCTTTGCATTTGCCGAGGCTCAATCGATCGGTGGGTGCTTCCAAATAAGATGTTTCTTAAAACCTTAAAAGCTAGCAGGAATCTCCTCCATCCTTTTAGATGCTGCTTAGCCTGGGCGAGTGCCTGCCCAAGTCCTGTTCTGCCCATGATGTCCAGTCTATTTTGTCCCTGGATCCCTATGCTCGCATGCTCACCGTTCTGGGGGCGCACAATGTCTCGGTGCAGCAGCCGCCGCTTCAGGTGCTGCACGTTCGCACCGTGCCTGGTCTCTACAGTCACTGGCGGCAGCTCAAGTTCCAGGTGTTCATGTAAGCTAAAGCTACATATTAACCTATAGAATCCTGATTCTGATTTGTTAACTTGAACCCTGCAGTAGCTTTATGCTCACACTGTTGCTGGTGGTATTGGTGGCCTCGTATTACCAGCTCAAGATCGATGAGCGGCGTTTGGTGGTGGCTCCCATAGCCGCCATTAGTGGCAAGTGCGATGGCACCTCGGCCAAAAATGGAGGAGCAGGAGCAGGAGGAGGAGGAGGTGGTGTGGGCTTTTATGGCAAGCCATTTGAGCTCTTCCAGATGCGTCCATTGGGCAGTCCCAGTCCCAGCTCAACCGATGGCCCGATGTCAGGCATTGAAATGGATGTAAATGGGAATAGGCAGCGACTGGGAGGGGATACATCGGGGGATTTGGGAACAGAAGCAGGGACTGGTGGTGATCCCAACACCTCTGCCACAATGAAAACCGAACTGACCGATTATCAAGTGGAAACCGGGAGTTGTGCCGGCGTGACGGGAACCTATGAGGCAGAGCAGCCAATTGGTGAATATATAAATTCTCTGATTAGCCTACGAATATCCTTATATTCCTGATCCTTTTCAGCTCTGCATCAGCAAATCCTTCTGTGCTTTGCTTTGCAAACGAATGCCAAGGCCATTCTCAACATTGACAAGACCAAGGAGGTAAGTATAGAGGTAATGTATCCATAAAGATCTGTTTATCTGCTACTGCTTCGTTCCCTTATTGCACAGACGCACACCTCCTGCCTGCACGGCCTGCGGGTCTTCTCAGTGCTCTGGACCATGATGGTGCACACGTACCTTCAAATGTTTGCCATTGGCGAGAATAAGGTAACTACTTGGCTTGGTCTTCTTCAAAAACTTTTTCTCTCTCTATTTAACCTTCACACAAACCAGTTCGAGCGCGTCATCACGGAACGTTCGGTGTGGTATCAGGTGATTGGCAATGCCACCTTTTCGGTGGACTCGTTCTTCTTCATCAGCGGCCTGCTGGTCACTCTGCTCTACCTCAAGCAGGAGCGCAAGCATCCCACTGAGCCCTGCCTCTTCGTTCAGCGCAGCTGCTCGGAGACTTTGATGATGCTCTTCTATCGCTATCTCCGCCTCACGCCCGTCTACCTTTTCGTGGTCATCTTCAATGATTTTGCCGTGAGGTAAGGGGAATCTTGTCCTCCAATCTCTCTCCTTGTGACTCTCAAGCTTATCTCTTTTGGTCTCAGGCAAGGTCTGGACTCATCGGTGTTCCAGCCCGCAAAAATCGAGCACAACACTTGCCGCATCTACTGGTGGCGCAACATTCTGTACATCAACAACTTCTTTCCACAGCGCGAGATGTGCATGATGTGGAGCTGGTACATGGCCAACGAAATGCAGTTCTATGTTATGGCCGCTCTGCTCTTGGCCTTTGCCAGAAAGTGGGTTAAGCTCTCTCTCTAACTGCTCCAGCCTCTAACTGAGCTTCCTCTTTTTCCTTCTTTTTCTTGGAATGTCACTTTTCCACAGGTATTTCAAGGCTGTGGCCTTGACGTTGATCGTCTTCTTGCTCAGCTCTTGGAGCCTTTCGGGTATCATCTCCCTGCAGCATCAGTATACACACAAAGTGGCGCTGCCCTTTGAGTCCTTTGATTTCCTTTATGACAAGCCCTGGCAGCGCGTCGGCTCCTATATAGTTGGTGAGTATTATCGATTGCGTTCGATATCATGTCCAAAATATAACAAAGTGTGACTTATCGCTTTTTTCAATACCCAAAACACTAAGAATTTATATATCCAACAGAAGAACGAATTGTTACACAAACATAAATCGAAGAGATCAAATAATCGAAATTATCGACAATATTTCGATGTTCCAATTATTTAAATATCGATATTATGTGCATTTAGAGTTTAAAAAACATAATTTCGATTAAACACATATTTATCGCAAAGTTAAAATATCAATAACATTGCAAAAATATTACAAAGATAGGTCAATCTTATATTGATTATATTGATTTTTTAAATATCGAAAATATGGCATTTAATAATAAAGAAAAGAATATCGATTAATCACAAATTGTCCACATATCAACAAGTGAAGCATAGATTTTTTATGTTTTATAGATAAAATACACAGATCTTGAGTTAAAAAAAAATGGTTTACTTCCCATAATGCACCTCTGAAGGCTTTCGATTTTAGATATTTAATAGATGAAAATACACAGATCTCGAGTTTAAAAGTTTCCTATTATAAATGCACCTCTAAAGGCTTTCAAAATAAAATAAAATCAAAGACTTACCCCAATAGTTTCCTCGGTATCCTCAAATTTCCATTGATTTCTCCGAAATTCCTTCCTTTTCTTCCAGGCATGTGCGCCGGCTATGTCCTGTACAAGGTGAAGACTCCGCCGCCTGTGTCCAGGCGCCTTAATTTAACGCTTTGGACGGCCAGCCTCTCCGTGCTCCTCATCGTGGTCTTTGGCGTGTGGGAGGGACAGCTGAGCACCGTTTATACCGCCTTCTATGTGGGCGTTGGCCACACCGCCTTCGGTTGCGGTCTGGTTTGGATCGTTTTGTCCTGCTGCTGGGGCCTGGCGCCAACGGTGAACGCCATACTGTCGTACCGGGTGCTGTGGCCACTGTCGCGACTCACATACTGCGCCTACTTGATCCATCCCATCATCATGTTCATCTGCTCATCGCACATGAGCGGCACCGTCCATCTGAGCAATCCCCTCATCCTGACCCTGTTTCTGGGCAACGCCGTTGTGTCCTTCGGCTCAGCCTTTGTCATATCCGCCTTGTTTGAGGCGCCCGTCATCAGAATACTCAAGATCTGCTTCAAAAAGTAATGGGAAGGGAAGTGTAGTGTGGAACTTCCGTTTCTGTGGAATATCTAGCCGCCGGCGGGGAAGCCCGATTTCGTTGTTAATTGTTGGCTGCAAAAATCTAGTTGGTTCTCGTTCGCCTTATGTGTTTTTTTTTTTTACTGTTTATGAATATATATCCTAGGCATATGTTACATATATCTGTATATATCTGTATCGTATATATACGGTAGTCGTAAGAGGGTTTCGTGAGTGCGAAGTGGCGTGTGTTTGAAATAAAATATAACTGAAAATAAAAAGAAAATCAAGTATGCATTAATTTGTTGTTAAATAAGGAAAATAGAGAAAAAGGGTTGAGTAAATAAAAGTTTATCTTAAAACAGTGCTGTCCCCTCTTACTTGGCAAAGAAAGCAAGACAACTCTGTTTGTTAAGTGTGTCCACAAGTATTAGTTGCGTATTTAAGCTGCATTTTCCAAGGTTTACATTTATATTTACATTTAATTAATAATTAATATTTTATTACAAGGCAAAGGCCTTTGGGTAATCCCCTGAAACCTTTTAATTAAAACATAGTTGTGCTCGTAATGTACTTTAGGTAGGAAAAAAGAGAACAGTGTTGCTCTCTGGCTTTAAATAGGAGGAAAGCAAGACAACTCTGTTTTTTCAGTGTCACCACAAATGTTCAAAATCTGATTTTAGCTTTGCTTAATGACTGAATTTTCCAAAAAGTTGTATATTTGGTTTATAGATGCTTTAGAATTACTGTTTCCTGATAATTCTGTTCAGTCAGGCTCACATGTCAACCGTTTTAATTGACAACAAAGCAGCCCTTGTACTTTAGGACGACAACTCTGTTACGTAAGACAACTTTCAAGTAAGAAAAGCGTTTTCTATAAAGCCCGGTTGACATATGTCAAGTAAAGGAAAATCATTTAAGCTGCCAGCAAAAGAGGAAATCATTTTTCATTGCTGCTAAAAGAATAGTTAAAAAAATGTCCGATCAACCAAAAACTAGTGAGAAACTCACAGCTCCAGAAGTCGTGAACTCAACTCTTCCGGTTTCTCCGCCAATGTCGGATACGGATTTAAGCAGCACTCGCAATCGCCGCTTCAAGGAGCCCAAAAAACTATTTGTTAGCGTCAGCGATGGGGAGTTAATGTCGGCGGACCAGGAGGAGGACGAGGAGGAGGACCAGGAGGAGGAAGAGGAGGAGGAGGAGGAGGAAGATAAAAATCAAGATGATGAGAAGACCAAGATCATACCAATGTCAAAGAGGTTTGTATAATCAGTGAGAGAAAAGGATAAAAACAAAGAATACCATACTCACTTTATGCAGACTTTCGGACTTGGTCAAGTTGAACGCGTCGCACAGCTGGGTTTGGTACGAGTTCGGGGATTCCCTTGTTGACTCGGCCGTGCAGCGTGGTGCCTACGAAATGGGCAGCTTTATGCTCGAGTACTGTCCTCAGTTGAAGTCCCGCTTCCTGCCACGTCGCGGCTGGCAGCTGCTCCGCCGTAACTTGGGCAAGGCCCGCCGCTTCTCGTCGGCCTTCATCAAACTGGAGCTCCAGGAAGTGGAGCGCTCGCGTCGCTTTGTGCGCCAGCTGCAGCAGGCGAAGCCGGTCAAGCGGGAGGAGCATGCTTTCCTGGAGCAGATATATAGGGGCGTATCCCTGCCGTTGGCCGTCAATGCCAAGGTAACCACTTTCCTAAAAGGATCCGGCATCGTGAACGGTGTGATTGCTGGCTTTGAGCCGGAGGATAGCACTTACCTTGTCAAATGCTTCGTGAATGGCAAGACGGACGAGTTCCGTATTCCAGATATACTCATTCAGTCGTCGGAGGAGTTCACTGGCCTGCCCATTGACCACCTGATGAAGTCCATCGATCCCAACGAGGACATCTTCAAGATGGTGACCATCACCAAGGGCAAGGGGCGTTACAGCAAGGAGCTACTGGAGGCCATTGTGCAGGTGAAGAAACTGTTGTCCATCAAGGCAAAGGCCGTGCAGGAGCTGACCGCCAAGAACGAGAGCCATGGGAACGTGGCCAAGCCAAAGAAGGGCCAAGCCAGTTCCCTGGGTGTGACCATCATGGCACTGCACCGTGTCAATGCCGATGTCCTGCCCCCGATGCGTATCCTTCACGATTACCTGAAATATTACGACAAAAATATGAAGCTACAGGCGGCCAAGGCTCGCACCGCCCTCGAACGCTACCTCAAGTGCTGCCACCAAGCCGAGGTGGATCTGCAGAATGTGGAGAATATGTATGGCCTGAAGGTGAAGGTGCCCGCCACCAGGAACCTGCAACAGGATCTCCAGACCATACTGTATCTCACCGGCGAGCTGGGCGGTCCGAACAGCGATGACATGATGCTCATCACGGATAACCTGATCGCTTACATGATCAAGACTTTGCCACCGGAACTGAGTGCCCAGTTGGAGCTAACGATGAACGAACTGAAGCCTCTGCGCCTGCGCATTCTGGAAAAGTGCAAGGGTGCTGTTGTTGTGCAGCCGGGTTCCCGCACTGACCAGGGGTCCACTGATATGGCTTAGGATCTGGATTAAACAAAGCAAAATAAAGTCACTTTTTAGAGGTATTTCAAGGGTTCCTTCGGGAAAGTTTAAGGAGCTTTAAAGATGCTAATTGAATGTTATTTATATATCAATTTATTCCGATAAATTATTAAAATGCAGAAGCACTTTTCACTCAAAAAAAAAAGAACACATAATAAACGTTTCCTCTGCCGGCGGCGGATCACAGTCAAGTCCTCGAAACCAAATGAGGGAGGAATACTTGAGAAGATCAGCCCGTTGGTGCGGAAACAGCGCGCTCCGGGTACAGCAAGTGCATCAAGAGCTCATCACTAACCTCGACCTTGATGTCCGCACAGCCGTAACCGGCCTCGGCCAACTCCTGCTCCTCCTCGTCCGTCACAAAGTACAATTCAAGGGGCGAAGTCGTCAGGAGATTCTGCGTCGGATAGAGCACCTTGAAGGCGTCGCGCCTGAACAGCAGCACGGCCTGGCCCGCCTGTTCGCAGGTCCCCAGGCAGCTCTCCAGCAGCAGATGCTCCTCCTGCTGCTCATCGTTGCCGTCCAGACTCCTTGTGGCCGCAGCAAACGCCTCGTTGAGATGCCGCAGGAGACGGCGAAAGATGAAGCTGGCATAGCGACGACGCTGGCACTCGTACAGTTGGCGACGAAGCAAGGAGCAGGGCTGGAAAACGGCAAAGCCCATGAAGACCAGCAGCAGGAACAGCTGCGTGCAGATGGAGAAGGCCAGAACTTGGAGCAGTAGTAGCCAGCGGTCGAGATGCGTCTGCGGTGGCAGCTGGCTGAGGTCCAGCAGCAGAGGCACGCCCTGGGGCGGGTACCAGGTGGTCACCATCATCTTCTCTGCTCCTTTCGCTCCACTGCCTCGCGCCGGACGGAACGAAAACGCCTCAAATTTGGAATTTCAATATGGCCGGCGAACGAGTTTTAAAGCTACTGACTACTACTTGGAACACAAAAGTGTAGCACAGACGGAGCAGGGATCACTCTGCACTGCCGCTAGCTCGATTTGGATGCGGATCGGGTCACTATAATGCACTTAAAGCTTTCTTATTAGCGAAATCTTCGCGCGCCATTTTAACGCGTGTTATGTGTTTAGTGTTGAGAAGCGTTGCAAAACCATCATGGCGTTATCGGAACTATTAAACACTGGACGGAGTGCTTGTTGTTTTTGTGGGAAAAATGTAATTTAAAAGGCAAATAATAATGAAATATGAAATATTTAATATTTATTAAATTGCAGGGCGTCGAAAACTCAGAAGCGCGATGCAACGAAGGCGTAAGTTTTCCCTGGCTTTTACTTTTTACGTGCTAATCTCGGTTTTGAAGTAGAATCCTTGATCCCGGCTCGACATTGCCAAACCTTCAGCCGGGAACGCAGGCAACTTCCCCAAAGGGGGCCCACGTTGATGGTGACAAGAACGCCTGGGTCTCGCCCAGCTCCAGGATACCAGGACGTGACGTCTGGACGCTTCCAGACGCTGTGATTTCAGATCCCGCTCTGGCGCCTCCTCTCCATGTCACGGCCTATTTCAACGAGCTGTCGGCCAATCTTGTGCGCCACCGTGTCCGTCTTGACAAGTACTTGGTGTTTCGCAGCGGAGTGGAAGAGCTGCTGAGGGAATGTGGATATAAGCAAGTCTGAAACAAAACTTGAAATTGCTTTGCATTTTGAAAACGACAATAAAAAAGGGCACATCGTGCTTTGCACTGCATATATTTATACTTTAAACCCATCCTTGATCTCTGAATCAGGGAATTTAAAGCAAAACAAGTTTCTTTTAACTTGAGTTTTTCGATTTGAAAATATCCTGAATGGGCGCTTTTCGATTGGCAATGTTATCGAAAGTTAGTATTATTAATTTTACACAGTTTATTCTACATTTTCTACTTGTAGCTATTTTTAGCCATTTCTAGCTAGTTTCGATAGCCGATAGCTCAGCCGCTAATTAAACATATGACTCGAATTCAGTACTTTTAGGCACTTAACAACACTATAGCTTACACGTGCGCGTGCAATTCGTAAACAAAATGCGTTTTTGTTAATTTTATGCAAAAAAAACCCTATAATTTAGCCACAAAATGTCACGGATCATAGTCAAGCAGCTGCCGAAGCATGTAAGTAATTCTCGATTTACACACACACTTGAGTAATACAGCACAACCACAACCCGCCGCCAGATCACGGAGGACAAGCTGCGCCAGATCTTCGGGGCCCAGGGAACGATAACGGATCTGCAGCTGAAGTACACGCCCGACGGCAAGTTCCGGCAGTTTTGCTTCGTCGGCTACAGCAGCGAGGAGGAGGCGCAGGCGGCCATCCGGCACCTGGACAACACCTGCATCCAGACCAGTCGGGTGCGCGTGGAGTCCTGCGCAGCTCTCGGCAGTGAGTCCAAGCCGCAATCGTGGAGCAAGTACGCCAAGGATAGCAAGAAGAATCTAGACAAGGCAAAGGCCGAGGAGGAGGCCAAGGCGGGAAGCAAAAAGAAGGGCGACAAGGAGAAGAAAAAGAAGGACAAGAAGGACGACAAGGTGGAAAAGATTCTGGGCAAGCACAAGGACGATCCCGAGTTCCAGGAGTTTCTGCAGGCGCACGACAAGTCCCGCACGCTCTGGGGCAATGACTTGGGCATAAATGGCAATCCAGACGAAGAGGGAAATGATGATGAGGATGAGGGCGAGCAGGAGGAAGAGGATACGCCAGCTGGCAGAGACGACAGCGGTGTAGATGCCGATGCAGGTGATGAGGAGGAAGCAGCGGCAGACGATGATGAAGATGAGCAGGACACGGGCAAACTGGCCGAGAAGCCCATCAGTGATCTGGAGTACATGAAATCCCTGATGGCAGGCAAAGCGAATACAACCGCCACTCCTCCCGCCAAGAAAGCCACCAAGGCGGACAAATCCAACCTGGAACTGTTCACCATCAAAATCCACAACGTGCCGTACAACACCAAGCGCCAGGAGGTGCTCAAGTTCTTCAAACCGCTGAAACCCTACTCGGTCCGCTTGCCGGGCAAGGTGCATGGCTTCTGCTACGTGGGCTTTAAAACGGAGAAGGACATGGCCAAGGGGATGCTCAAGAACAAGAGCTTCATCAAGGGCAAGCAGGTCTTTTTCTCCGACTTCACCGAGAAGAACAAGGTTACTAAAGCGGGCAAGAGTGCTGGCGGTCAAACGGTGACTTCTCCTCCTGCGTCAGCGGGCAATGCCAAATGGCAGCAGCAGCACGATGGCCTGTCCAAGGAGGATGACATCTCCGAATCGGGAAGGATATTCTTCCGGAATTTGGCCTACACCACCACCGAGGAGGAGCTGAAGCAGCTGTTCGAACAGTACGGTCCCGTGGTGGAGGTCAATCTGCCGGTGGACAAGCTAACCCGAAAGATCAAGGGCTTCGGCACAGTCACCTACATGATGCCAGAGCATGCCCTCAAGGCATTCAATGCTTTGGACGGCACCGACTTCCATGGCCGGCTGCTGCATCTGCTTCCTGGCAAAGACATCGCGGAGAAGACTTCCCAAGATGATGATCTCGATGAGAACGATGCCAGTCTCTCGTTCAAGCAAAAGAAGGCCCTCAAGCTGAAGAAGAACGCCCAGAAGCCCATTGGCTGGAATACACTGTTCCTGGGCGCAAATGCCGTGGCGGATATCCTGGCCAAACAGTTCAAGACCACCAAGGAGCGCATTTTGGATACGAGCGATGGTGGGAGCAGTGCTGCCGTGCGCTTGGCCCTCGGCGAGACCCAAATCGTGATCGAAATGAAGCGTTTCCTTGAGGCCGAGGGCGTCCGTCTAAATGCCTTCGATGAGCCGCCAAAGAGGCGTTCCAATACTGTGATACTGGCCAAGAATCTGCCGGCGGCCACGGAGACATCGGAGCTGACGCCTGTCTTTAGTCGTTTTGGTCCCATTGGAAGGATTGTCCTGCCACCGAGCGGCGTAACGGCCCTCATTGAGTACTGTGATCCCTCGGAGGCAAGGCAGGCGTTCAAGAAGCTCGCCTACAGCAAGTTCAAGAATGCTCCATTGTATTTGGAGTGGGCACCGGACGAGGTCTTTACCACGACACTCAGCGGGGAGGCAATTATTCCCAAATCGGAGCCTAAAGAAGAGAAAAAGGAGGAGAAGGAGAAGACGGAGGAGCCACAGAAAGAGACTATGAAGGAGGAGAAACCGCTGGCCGAGGATGCTGACGATGAACCCGAACCGAATACCACACTTTTCCTGCGCAACCTCAACTTCAAGACCGTGCAGGAGACGGTGGAGAAGCACTTCCGCCACTTGGGCAGCATTCACACGGTGGAAATAGCCAAACGCAAGGATCCAGAGAATCCGCGACAGCTCAACTCCCTGGGCTATGGTTTTATACAGTTTAAGAAGTCTTCGGTGGCTGAGCATGCGCTCAAAAACATGCAGCTCACCCACATCGATGGCAATCCCGTGGAGCTCAAGCGCAGCGATCGGGTGTTGAAGTGAGTTTCCTGTTACAGATTTAATCCTGGCAACCGATTAACTCTCTCTTTCTCTATTTAAGGAGCCATGACCAGGCGGGTGCCCAGCGGCGGTTGGCCTCGCAGAAGATGCAAACGGGCACCAAGATCCTGGTGAGAAATATACCCTTCCAGGCGCAGTATCGCGAAGTGCGGGATATATTCAAGTAAGACACGATTCACTAAGTCCCTCTTGGAGCTTCTCTTTATTCTATTTCTCCCATTTTTAGGGCCTTTGGCGAGCTGCGTTCGCTGCGGATACCCAAAAAGGCCACCGCCGGCGAAGAGGCTCATCGTGGCTTCGGTTTTGTTGACTACATGAGCAAGGCGGAGGCCAAGCGTGCCTTTGAGGCTCTCAGTGCCAGCACGCATCTCTACGGACGCCGTTTGGTGCTCGAGTGGAGTGCCAACGACGATAGCCAGGATGTTGAGGAGCTGCGCAAGCGGACGGCGGCCAAGTTTGGCGATAATCAGGCAGCCACGGCAGCCAAACGCAGTCGCAAGGCCTTCTTCGATGTGGATGCAGTGGCCCCGGCTGGCGACGAAGACGAGGAGGAGGAGGGTCACTGAGCATGGAGCGAACAAGTTGTAAAGTTTTAACAATAAATGATTTGTAAAAAGAATTAAAAACTTGCAGCTCTCAATTTCTAAATAGAATATATTTTATTTTACGTTTCTGTTTTCCTTTCTTTTTTTTTTTTATATAAAACCTAAATTAATATAAAAAAAAACAAGACGACGATCGAATAAAAAAAAAAAAACAGAATTTTATAAGCAATACACATACATCGTACATCGTAAATATATATCATATATATCGATCATTGATCAATCAATCGGCCGGCAAACTCGCTTCAGTAAATTATATAGTACTAAGTATATAGTAATTAATTGTATACATATATATATATATATATATATTGTATGTATATATATATATAGTTAGGCATATCTGTCGCTACATATATGCTTGTTATATTGAAAATATTTGCAATTTGTTTCGTAACTTGTTTCCGGTTTTTTTTGCGCTTCGCTTTCCGTGTTTTTGTTTCGTTTTCGTTTGCAATAAGCTGGAGGCGCATTTCATAATTGGGGGAAAGGAGAGCTAAAGCAGGGATGTATATCGAGTCTGATATGATATATCGAAAACCAAACATAATGAAATATCGTAAAATTGAATTTGTAAAGATAGAAAAAATTACTGATATTATCAAAAAAGTAGCCAAAGACATGCTCGCTTTTAGTTCGATATATCAAACGGAATATCGATTTATCGCACATAAATATATCGCAACGTTGCCCTATATCGATCCATTATCGATATATCCATATTTTCCGCCATCCCCAGGCTAATGCTTATGTCTTCTACAGATCTACATAGGAATACATATGTATAAAATAATGGGGCAGGGGAGCAAGTAAGCAGCAGCTGGGCAAAGGAAGGTAAGCTTTAGCATAAGCAGCTATATAGTGTTAGACACTTGATCATCCCAGGTGTGTGTAAGTGTGTGTTGCGTGTATTTGTGTGTGTGGTGTGTCGCCATTGATTTCGATCAGTGAGAGTCTTCGACTCGCCCTTTGACCACTGATTTAGGGCCCTCATAACCGTATAACTTCAGTAGCATTTTCTGTTCCTGGTCCTGGTCCTAGTCCTAGTCCTGGTTCTGGTATATACAATTGGCAGCACATCTCTCAGTCTCCCTCTTCTGTGTGTGTGTCTGTGTCGTGTGCTTGTGCTTGTGCCAGAGAGACAGTGGTGTAAGAGTGTGTGGGAGGTGTAGGCGTAGGGCGTTATCATCGAAATTCCTTCGTATTTAACCGCTATTTTTTTTATGTTAAAAAAATATATATATGTATAAATATATATATATTCCATATATGTGTGTGTGTCCCTCCTAATCCTTTTTGCGCGCCTGCAGGAAGCAATAGAGTATGCCCGCCTGGGCCATCACATCCACAGTGCTGGCGGCCAGCGGATCCTTCTGCTTCACCTGCGTCTGTCCCGGCCTCAGCAAGGTGGGACCGAACACCATGGCCAGATTGTGCAGCGACATCTTGTTGTCCGCTTCTTTTTCGTGGACTCTGGGGGAAACGAAGAAAGCGATTGAAGAATTATCAAGTTTTTAAAGTGAAAACGAGGGAGATAGTATATCAGAAAAGATCGATAAAAACCAAGAAAATCGATTGTGTGTGATATCGAAAATATCGTTGGCTGCGATTATTAAAATTGTACATTTAATTTCAATTAAAAAGTATTGAATTTAACGTTAATGTATTGATATTATCAACAGAGGGAGATAGTATATCAGATAAGATCGATAAAAACCAAGGAAATTGATTATGTGTAATATCGAAAATATCGTTGGCTGCGATTATTAAAATTTTACATTTAATTTCAATTAAAAAGTATTGAATTTAACGTTAATGTATTGATATTATCAACAATTTCTTGTATAATATCAATATTTGACACATAAATCGATAATTAAATTATTTTCCTAGGCTTATTTCGATTATATCGATATTTTAAACGTAGAATGTGATTTTTAAAAATGCAACAAAATGCAATGTTTACGAAATTAACATAATTTTGACGATTGTTCTTGGATTATTTGGATTGTTCCTTTTGATATAATTATTATTGGGCTATTTTTATCAATATAATTTCCAAGGTTAGGTAAACTCACCTAATTAGATGATCTAGAATCAGACTAATGGAGGCCTTGTTCGCCTGCGGCAGCTCCTCAAACACCTTGAGCAGCTCGTTGATCCTGGTGGCTTCGTTGTTGTTGCTAAACGCACTGAATGTGTCAAAGAAGCGCGGATATAGTTGATCGGTAAACAGCGCCTCGGGCAGCTCGCGCAGGAAGCTCTTCAGTATGCCAGTGACCGAATGGATGTCAACTTCGCGCAGCAGTTGCTCAGCCTCATAGGCGTCTATAGGGGGAAATGATGAAAAGATGGATTTCAGTGAAGTTTTCCAAAGTTGAATGTTGACTACTTACCCGACTCGAAGGCCTTCTTTAGCTTGGCCAGATCGGAGGCCGAGCCGCTGACGCGATAGCATCCCACCTCCAGCATACCCCGACGCTCCACCTCGCGAATGCAGGCACTGATGATGAACGGAATGTCGCGTTTCTCCCGCCTAATTATAGAAATATTATATTAAAAGTAATTCAAAAAGAACCTGGGAATATACTCACTTTAATACTTGACTCATTTTGGCACCGAAAAGGGCGCCCGGCTTGGTGGTGGCGCGGCACAGCTCGCCGGGCACAAACCGAAAGCTGCAGCCCAGCTCCAAAGTCTCGCTCAGCTTGATGCTGCGCGTTTGCGTTGTCTCCGTCAGCCAGCTAAGGCTTAGCTAAGGGACAAAATATTACAAAATTAAGGAAGAGTAGAGAAAAAGAAAGATACACCCACCTTGAGTATATGTTTAGCTCGTAGCAGCGGTCGCTCCTTGGCCTCGTACAACAGAATGCGCACATTCTGGCTGCCCTCCAGCTCGAGCATGAAGCTCTCGTTCCACAACGGCGTCTGGCTCCGGCAGACCATCTTGGTGGTGGCCTTGCGGAAATAGTGACCATACGAGTCCACCTCCACGCAGATGTATAGATCAGCCGCCTGCTCGAGGCCACTCAAGCCTTGGATACCCATGTGCAGGTCACCGACCAGGAGGCTCTCATCATTGGTGTTGCGCATCAGATACGAACCCATTTCAGTCTTCATGCCCCGCTGCATGGCCACAATGAAGGCGCTCACCTCCAGCGAGTTGATGGTATTGGCTCCGGGCAGGTTGCACTTTTGCTGAATGGAAACACAGGAAAGTTCTTCTCAAGAAACTCAGGAAAGTCGTAATTAGAACTCACCTTGAGCGATGTTATCGAATCGATCCACTGCGTTCGCTCAAAGTCCGAGCTGAGGAAGAAGGTCATGGTCTTGTTGTTGGCCTTGTTGCTTAGCCGCAGCACCAGATTGGGCGTGGCCAACACCAGCTGTGACTCCAGATCGGCCAGCTTGCGTTTGTATTTATCACCGGACCGCACTGGACCACTGCTGGCCACCTCGAGGGCCAGTTGATCCCGAACAGAGCGCAAATTGCGCTTCACTTGCGAAATGTTCGCGGGACTAGATTCCTTTAGCTCGGCGGCTGGGTCAGCCTCCTCGATAATGGACACATCCTTCAACGGAACGAACCATTTGAGCTCATAGTCAATGCGATCCCTACCCAAGGGCTTGTACTTGGCGCAGGCAATCACATCGTTGAACAGGAACAGGTGACGCAGCTTCCGATGACCGTCGACCAGCTCCACAATGAACGAATTGCGGACCATGCGTCGCAGATTGCGATTCGATTCGCTCGGCAGCCGCTGATTGACCACATTGAACTGATTGAGGAACATCTGGATGATCTTCTGCGCCTGCCTCAACGGCTGGTGGTCCGGATGGGCGTTCGGTGTCTCGCGCAGCAGGTCATTGAAGACCAACGCATTGATCTGCACCCTTGCCACCGGCTTGTGGAGCAGATCCTCCAGCGTCAGCGATTGCTCTGTCTGCAGATTAACCACAATTGTCGAGACAATCTTCTTGAATTGCGGATTACTCGCACTGCACTTCTTCACCGTATCGATGGCGTTCTTGTAATTGTGCAGAAAGGCGCTGTACAGATCAAACATGTCGGCCAGCCGGCGGAAGGGCTCTCCAATAAGCACATCGCCGCCCTCATGGGAAACTATGGTCTTCAGATCGTTGAGGAAACCGGTGTGCAGTTCGTACAGCTCGTCGATTTTAAAGAAAATCGTATTCTCCTCCTCCTCCTTGATCACAGGCTGCGAGGTGTTGAGCGTGGCATGGATCGCCTTCTTGTACTGCAAAGAAGGATGAATAAAAGGATGGTTTAGTGATAAGTAAAGTCAATTAATTTAAAGTCATCATCTCGCCAGATTTATTTAATTTCATAATTATAAAATTTTTGCCATGTGTTTTAAAGAAAACTTTCCTATATTAAAAAAAAAACACCCATGATTTGTTTTTGCAAACTCGAAAGATCGGCATCGAACCATTTTTGCCTCTTTTGTGGACTCATTAACCTTGAAAAAACTTTAGAGGTACTTTCAGATTTTCAGATTTTATAAACTATCAATTATAGATTTGTAAATTATATGATTCGATCTAGATCTCAAAGTGCTCTGCCCGTTTGCTAAAACACTTCTTAAAAGCTTATTCACCTTTTAAGCTATTTATGAGTCCCAAGAATCTGTTAGTTTATCCTTTTAGAGCAAGTTTTTATCCCCCAAATTCCCTTAATTCCATTCTGATCTTTTATTCAGTGATGACAATTAATTTTTATTTATTCGTTTTCAAGTTACATTGGTGCAGGACCGCAAGATGATATCTTATTTGGGGTGCTATATAGACATATTTGTGCTATATGGTTATATGTATACGTTTCCAAGACTTGAGCTACTTTTACAGATCAAGGGAATATGAGCTGGAATTTTTATTTAATTTAAAAAATTTACAATGCTTAATGGAATTTATTTATAATTATTATAATAAGATATTTTTAGATATGTTTCATTTTTCCTTTGAAGATTTTTTAATTAATAAAAACAGGTCTTGCTCCTAATTATAAAATTATAAAGATTCAGAAATACTTAAAAAAAAGTTTTAATAAAAAAAAATAATTAAATTAAACAAATAGAAAAAAACAATAAAAACAATAAATAAATAATAATAATAATATAAAACTAAATTTTATTTCTAAATTATTGAAGACAAAAAATAAAGAATTTTCTATTTGAATTAAAGAAAAAAATAACAATATTTTGATTTAAATAAAACTAATTAAAAAAGGTTACCTTTAAAATAAAAAAAATTGTGCTTAAATAAAACTAATAAAACATTGGATTTAGGTAAAACAAAAAAACACAAATGTTGTAATTTAATCAAACTAAAAATATAAAAAAAAAAACAAAAAAGAATTTAACTAAAACGAAATAAGTTTCATAATATATTTATGTGAAAACCTTCATTATTTTGCAAACTTTCTAATCTTTGTATTTTTGATATTCAAGTTAAAAATTACTGTAATTTCTGTGCATGTTCTAACGTGTTTGCAATTCAATCGATACATTGTTTTCGATAAATAATTCGAAAACGGCAAATCCTTAGAGCTTCTTTTTTATATTACAAATTGTGTGTAACAAAGTGTGTTAATGCTTCTTGAAAACGTTAATATTTCGCCGTAACAAAGTCACGTTCGCACTGGAAATGTCCAGTTTGGTAAAGAGATCTCTCCCGAGACTGGAATATACATAATATCATTGATAAACTGTATTATATGTAAGCTACACGGTGGTGATGGTGATGGCTGCGAGCTGCGGTGGCAACGGAGATTCATTTGCTCACTCCTAATCCGTGATGGAGATCTGGGCAAAGCCCACCAACGATCGTTCGTCGGGCACTTCGCCCGGCTGGACGCCGGATATCAATTGGAATGTGATCTTCTTCAGGGTGTCGCTGGCGGCAATCAGTTTCTTCAGATGCTGGGCCATCGGCTGGATGTCGAGGGCATCCACAAGGGCAGCATCGACCAGCTCCTTGGCTATGCATTCGGCCGTGTCCTTGCCGGCAACGAACTCGAAGCGTATGTCGTGCAGTTCGCGGTCAATGTTGCGCATCCGCATGCGCAGGACAAGATTAACGGGTGCCGCTGCCGCCGTCGATCCGCAGGTAAGCGGTAGCTGGGCCAACTTGGTAGTTGCCTCTTGGATGGCAGCACCTTCAGCATCTTCAGCAGCAGCAGCAGCACCACCACCCGGATCACTGATGACAGTGGTAGTAGTAGTGGCTTCTGAAGTCATTGTGGCATCCGGCGATGATTCCTTCCTATCGCTGTCCGAGGAATCGGCTTTCGCCAGGCAATTCATGGGTTTATCCTCCAAATCCGAGTCCGAGGACGGACGGTTTCTATTGCCGCCCGAGCTGGAGGTTGAAGCGAAGCCAGCGGAGGAGCTACAGCTATCCTCCTCCTCCTTCTCCTCCTCGCTGGACCACACCCATTCACCGGACATGGAGCGATGCAGGCAGCCCGGCTGCTTTTTCGAGGCCTTGTGCACCCTGATCTCGATGCTGGGACCGGACTGGAGCAGGGTCTGGATGAGATACTTGCGATCCTTGGCCTTCTTGAAGAAGGCATGCTTCAGCAGCTCACTGGCCATGGGTCGCTTCGATGGATCCTTCTGCAGGCATTCGGCAATCATCTTGCGGAATGTCTTCCCATAGGCCTTGTACTGGTCCTGGCTAAGGGCAGCCGTGTCCAAAGTGGGCGGCTCATTCTGCAACGTGAGCATGAGGACCTTCATCGGCGGATACTTGTGATAGGGCGCCGTGCCGGTGGCCATCTCAATGGCCGTTATGCCAATGGACCAAATGTCCGCCTTAAAGTCATAGCCATGATGTTGCTCCATCACCTCCGGTGCCATCCAGCAGGGTGTCCCCACAAAGGTGTGTCGCACCTTCTGGCGGGACAAATCTCGGCCGGTGGCCAGCCAGGCACTGACACCAAAATCAGCAATCTGAATGGTACCATCGTTGCCAATTAGTATATTTGCGGACTTGATGTCCCGATGGATTTGTCCATTGGAATGAAAGTACTCCAAGCCGCGCAGCACCTCCTTGAGGGCCGTGGCAATGGTGGCCTCGTCGAAGACACCCTGCTTGCAGTTGGCCAAACGCATCTTGTGCTTGATAATGTCCAGCAGGGAGCCACCCTCGAGGAGTCGCAGCACCAGCCAGAGCTCCTCATCGACCACGAACGAGGTGTGATAGGTCACCACGTTCTCGTGATTGCACGAGGCCATGGCCTGGATCTCCTTCAACAGTTCATCCATCGATGTGTTCCATCTTTCCAGATTGATGCGCTTAATGGCGCATCTCTCCCTGCGCGGCAAACAGAAGGCGCCATAAACCACGGCCGTGGCACCAACACCTATCACATCACCCAGTTCGTAGCCATCTTTGGTGTTGGGCCACAGGTGACGCTCACTGGGTAACACTGCTGCAGCTGCAGGTGATGCTGCTGCTCCTGCTGCAGCACCAGAAACTCCTACTGCTGCTGCTGCTGCTGCTGATCCTCCTGCTGCTCCTCCTCCTGCTGTTGCTGCTGCAGTAGCCTTTCCTCCAGCGCCTCCAGCTGCTCCTGCTCCTGCTCCATTATTGTTGTTGTTGAACATACTGGCCGGCAGCATGTAGGCCATGCCCCTGTTGCCATTCCTAAACGCCATGTGGTTAATGTGGGGCGGCGGTGTGGCAGGTCGACGTCGGCTATTCATGAAGCCTCTTGCGGGAAACTCTACTTTGGTTTGGGAGAACCTCCTTCTGTTTTTTTTTAAGCTTAAATGGATCTTCCCGGAGGCTCTGTCCTAGGTTAATCCCACTCCTTTTGCTTTGATTTAATCACTAACTCAATGGACGTTCTTCCTGTGCCACTATTTTTTATGGTTAAACTTCACTGATCTCTGTTGCTCACTGGGATTATATTATATCTTCTTTAGTCGATTGGTTAACACACTTAATACCCGGTTTTAGTTTTAGTTCTGCTCAAGTTTGATGCAAGTTTCCGATATTATTTTAGGGAACGTCCAGTTGGTTCTGTTGCCAGTTCGAGTATCGGATAAGTGTCTTCGGTCTTGGCTTCTTCCACCGGCAAAAAGCCATTGTTTTGATAATGCTCACAATTGATTCCGATAAATCATATGGAAATATGAGTTATCTCTGGCGATCTCCTTCTCTCTCTCTCTCTCTGTCTCTCTGAAGCTCAGCTTGCAAATTAAGAGTAGAAAATAGAACTCCCACAAGAGAGGAGCGAGCGAGAAAAAGAGAGAGAGAGGTTGCTTATTAAGAGTCAGCAAATGATTGGTGGAAACGGGCTGACAAGGCTTTAATCTCCGGTCTTCGATCTACGAAACCTAAAGCATAAATCCTCCTTGAGACTAGCCCAAAGATACATATTAATATGTTTATATTTTCTTAGCTCTCTGAAAATCGGTGAATACAACTTTAAACAAGTCGAAGTTTGCATACACTTTTAAGCCCTTTCAAATATATATTTTCTTTCTTAAGTCCACCGATTTATTTCTTTTATTTAACCAAATTGTCAAACTAACTTTACATAAAATCTTATTCTTGATAAGTAACTAACTTTTAAGATTAAAATTGCTCTTGAAGATCATATATATATATACTTTACAGTGTGGCAAATACATCGCCTAAGGCTGCCTACGAATATATAATAAAATATATAAATAATATATATAAAAGACCGATCGGATTGCTCTTAAGAACGATTCTTCTGCCCGGACTCTTGTCACAAAGCGACTACTCATTTTACTAGCAACAAGTTTATCTCAAGTTCGCCTGGCTTATCCTACTTTAAGATATATCTCTACTTGATATAAAAGATAAGTTTGATAACTCACCTGCATCATTTTATTGAGGCACTCCACGTAGATCGTCTCGCTCTGGATAATCGAGCTGAGTATGGAACGTATTTTGGCACCGCGTGCATTTCCACAGACCTGAGAATATGGAAAATCAAATAGTTTTCATTTTTTTTTCTTTTACGAGTTGGGAAGATCGTGCAAGTGGCTTAGATGTGTGTGTACACAGAAAGGAACATAATTATATACAGAGATATGGTAGCGAGAGTCAAGTGCTTACAACCAAATCCACAACTAAATACGAAACTGACCCTACAAAAGGATGCCATGATAAATAGATAGGTTTTACGATCAATGTAGTGTCTATATATAGATATTTGCAAGACTATATATAATGCGCACAAAACCCATAACAAAAACTGAAATTAAATATATGCGAATGACACTTGGACAGGAAGACAGGGAGGAATATGGGAATATATAACATATATGTTTATAGACAGTGTCCGATGGGAGCAAGACCAGAGGGGAGGACATAGACCACAAGGAAATTCGATCGTTGGCGATCGGGTGCGAATATATATACATATGTACGATATATGTATGTATGTCTATCTACAAAAAAACAATCATATTTTTATAGTTGCAATCAAATGGGCGTGATAAAAACTGAAGCACAGAGCAAAGGGAAACACAACTCAAATGATAAACAAACAAGGGAAAGAAAGCGCATCCAAAAGCTATATCCAAACATATCAAACACGATTATGTACACAGATATGTCTATATATATATATATAAATATATAAAGACTGCTTGCAAATTGGAAGCTATAGCGTAAGCTGATCC
Source organism: Drosophila punjabiensis (assembly GCA_008042585.1). Classification (NCBI taxonomy): domain Eukaryota; kingdom Metazoa; phylum Arthropoda; class Insecta; order Diptera; family Drosophilidae; genus Drosophila; species Drosophila punjabiensis. Next base: position 151,595 of record VNJR01007059.1, read on the forward strand.
GTTGTACTCACAAGTATCGCTGAAACCAAGTTCTGTTGGGAGAAGAGAGAATAAAGAGAGGAAAAGAGAGAGAGGAAGAGTGAAGAGACAAGAAACGAAAATCATGGTTAGTAAATTGTATTAGTAATTAATCAAAGCCCTTAAATAACAATTGATCATTTTGGAAGGTTTCATTGACGACCTTCTCTTCAAGTTCGTATTAAAAGAGCGCTCAATGAAAATGGAAAATAAAAAGAGATCAGGAAGCCTTTTGGATTTTGTTCTTACAAAATAATGATCAACTGCTGTTGTGGCGAGCTTTGATAATAAGTACATTTTAAGTATATTAACTTAAGTTTAAGTAAGGGATTTCTGTTTGCAATTGTTCCTTCGTAATATATCAATTTAGTTTCCTAGATCTCATTAGATGATTAATATGAATGAATAATGAAGCTCAGCAAGTAACTGAGAATAGCTAGAGTTTGTTCTCTTTGGAAATATATTTCATTTCTAAGAAATATTCTGAGATATTTATATAATCGCTAAGAAAAATTAATTTATTTTCCACATCATTTCGCGGAATAAAAATAGCTATATTCAAAAATGAATGTAATAGTGACTAACGTATCAATATGAAGTAGAAATACTTTAAAACCATATAAAATATTCAAAATATTCCAAAATATTGCTTGTAAACAAAATATTTAAAAATACTGGGAAACATTTCCAATTTGAGGCAGACATTAGACATTAGCTTTGGCCATGCAATTTGGAATCAATTAGCGATAACGAAAAATATGTTAAGTGCCAAAGCGTGAGCTTAGTCATCAGAGGGATTGCATCAACCCACCCCTTAGGAGACTATAGAAAGCTAAAGCTATTAGCCGAAGCTGAAGCTGAGCTGAGCTGCTACAGTGATTATAACGATGACGATCACTGGGAACGAAATGACAAAGTTGGGAAACAAGATTCTGCTAAAAAAAAAAAACAACTAAACTAAGCAATGCATTCATCCATGAACTGGGAACGTATGTACCTTGCGCAGGGCTCCCGGCGTGGTTTGTGACGATGTGTTGGTCTGCTCGTCGTGCGAAATGGTGCGCAATATGGGCGGACCCTCGTACTCCCCGTCGCTGTCCAGCGAGCTGGAGCGAGTCTCGTTGCTCTGTCTGTTGGGGAAATGTTTAATAAAAATATATATTTACATATATAAGACCAAAGATTTGCTCACTGTAGGAAGTAGTCGATGTTGACGTAGTTGGAAGTCCGGCCTGGAGATTCAGGATCCGTCGCATTGGCCAGGGGCAGGGTGCTACTGCTACCGGGCGTGGACAGGTCATCGCGACTGGAGGAGGAGCCGGTGCGGCCGGGCTTGATGAACACATATTCGCCCTCGCCGTTGTCCAGCGGTACGCTGTCGTAATACGGCTCATTGTCCGCCACCGTTGATGCTGCAGCTTGTGCCGCCGCCGCCGCTGCTGATGCTGCTGCTGCTGCCGCCGCGGCCTTGGCGCTGTCCGAACTTAGCGAGGATACGCTCTCATAGCTCTTGATCTGGATTGATGGGAAAATCAGTTTAGACGGCTGATTCTTATGAATGCCTTTCAAGTACTCACCACCTCGGATATGCCTTGGGATGCCAGCGACTCCTTGGAGCCCACGCTTCGCTGATTCGCTGATCCGCCCTCTGCATCGCTGGCCTGCAGGGAGGTGCGCGACTTCTTCTCCAGGCTGCTCGTCGAGCTGCTATCCGTCGCCGCCAGTTTGGCCGTCTTGCTCAGACTGCCCGTGGGCGAAGCACCCACGCCTGTGCTTCGTCCGGGCGTCAGGGCTCGTCCCGGCGTGGATGCCGTGCGTCCCAAACTACCGCCGCCGCCGCTGCCGCCACTCGAAGGAGAAGCATCGCTGCGCTTTGCCTGCTCCAAGCTGCTGCTGCTATTCTCTGTTGTTGTCTTGCCCACCATTTTGCGTCCCAGTTCCTCCATCAATTCCGGATTGTTCACATTCACGAATTTTCCCAGCTCGGGTGTGGTCTTGCGATTCGCTGCATATTTTGAGTCCAGATTCTCCGACGACTTCTGCCGGAGGATGTCCGAGGGCTTGATATTTCGCTCCAGTGAGTTGCCCGGACTGTCTGAGGAGGCGGAGAGGCTGCCGCCGGAGCTGCTTGGCAGGGGCATGGTGCTGCCCGTGAAGGGGGTATCCCGCTTGGGGGAGGACGACAGCTGCTGATTGGGAATGGTGGGCGGTTCCACGCGCTTGATATTCTTGGGCGGAGGTCTGCAGGGAGAAGAGGTTGATTATTATTAATAAAATATTAAAAACATCGAAAACTTGGATTTATTGAAATTTTAAAAATCGAAATTATTGCATTTATCGTTTAAAATTTTATAGTTGTGAAATATTTAGCAAAATATACTTTGATTTAAATAGGAAAAGTCAATCAATTGATTTATCGAAATTGAAAATATGTAAATTTACGCATTTATCGATAAAAATGTATATTTCTGAACAATAAATTAAAAATGGTATTTATTTGTTTTATTTTTTTTTATAAATCTAACAGAATATTGACTTATGATACATATAAAACAGCGATACAGTATGGATATATCGCAACCTAAAAATAGCCATACATTATCGATAAATCGCAGCGATTAAATATCGACCCAATATCGATACAACGAAATATGATTTAATTTATTAAAGAAAAGTGATTAAACTCACTCAACGAAAATTTTTACACAATTTATTAGACATTTATTTAAACAAATAAAACTGCAAACTTTTTTAAAAAAGAAATCTCTAAGGAAACTGTACTTGGAAAACTATTAATTTGAGTCCTAATTGCTGTAAAGTCCCTACTTTTTCAGCGTTTACAACCAGTTTTTGCAGACAGACAGACAGACACACACACACACTCACCTGGGTGGCATTTTCTTCTTGGCCTCCACGTGGGCAGCGTACGAGGTGAGCGATGGCGACAGTGGCGGGGCCGAGGGTTCCGCACCCAGTCCTCCTCCATTGCCTCCACCTCCTCCTCCGCCGCCGCTGCTGCCCGCATAGCGAGCGAATGTGGAGGGCGGCGTGGGTTGTTGCTGCTGCTGCTGCTGCTGCTGGTCATTGACCGACGTTGACGACGTGCCTGTATCGTCACCCTCTTTGTCTTTGGCCTCCTTGACCTGGATGACGGTGACGTACTGCGATGTTGACTTGCGCAGCGGCACTTTCGTAGACTCCTTGTCTGCATCTCCACCGCTACCTTGTGCTGTCCCATTGTCCGGCTGGGCTTTGATGGAGGCCGCCAGCTCTGTGATGCACTGCTGCAGGGCCCCATTGGCGTCCTTTTCATTGCCGCTATCCTTGTCCCGATCCTCGCGCTCTATAAGCTGCGGTATCCGCTTACCCCCCGTTGGCGGTGCTGATTGTGGCGGAACGCTGCCGCTGCCGCTGCTCCCCGTTCCAGATCCCGCTCCCGCTCCGGCGGCATTTGTGTGTGTGTACTTGTTGTCCGTGTTCAGGGACAGGCGGTCCTTGTCCTTGCCCGACGCCGACGAGGACGATTCGCGCAGATTTAAGCTAGATTTCTGAAAGAACAAGAATATATATATGTTATATATGTCTGAGTAATTCAATTGAGCGATCTCTGAACCAATCAGTAATCAGCAATCAATGTTAATGTAACTCAATCAAGTTGAGAGCAGACACAGTACATCTCAAGTGAATTTTAAACTTAAACAAAAAGCAGGGAATGCGGAGTTTAAGGGAAATCAATTAAAGTTATGGAAATAGTAATAATATTGTAATGTTTAAGGTTATCATTAATTATTACTATTTGGGAACAATCTTTGCTGAAAAATTATAAATCAAAGACATTACTTGACACTCTTTGAGTTTCAGAGAGTTGTTATGAAAGTGTTCTTAAAAATGTGTAAATTACCAGGGAATTGGTTTTGAAAAACAATGTTTTCACAAATTTCAAACATTACTCATTAAGATTGGATAAGAATAAGGCAGAAGCAGGCTTTACATTTTAAAATTAAGCAAAGAAATGACACAAGTTAACGATATAACAATAATGCATTATACTTTTAATATATAAATCGAAATTTTAGCAAGACAAAAAATCGATATTCTGTTTGATATACAGAAACAATACAATTGGAAAAACGATAAAATCATTAAATTACAATTTTCTAATATTTTCGAAATTATCGATATTCTAAAATTTAAGACAATGTTTTTCGATATTAAAAATGGCAATTTTAAAAAGTTTACGATATTTTCGATACGATATATCAATTCTGTATCTGCATTTATACTTTTGATATATAATTCGATTATTTAGTGATGGGATATGTATTCGAAAGATCGATATTTGATACAATTGGAAACGGATAGATACTTTAAATAAAAATGTTTGCATATTTTATAAAATATCGATATTATAACATTAAAAACAATGCTGATCGATACAAAAAATGTCGATATATTTAAGTTTAAATTATTTTTAATACGATATTGCGCGCTATGCTTTTGTTGACACATCTTCAAAAGTCTTTGAATCTATCGATATAAATCTATATAGAAACTAAAGGAATTGCTATTGCAAACAGAACTACAACTTTTTAACTTTATAATCACAATGTGCCCACTATGGACAATATAATTATTATACAATAGAATTATTTTCACCTAAAATGTAATAATATACACTAGACACCTGTTTATTTACGTTCTCAAGGTAAAAGTTCAATGGTTTTAAGGTGATCTTATAGAGAGAGTTGATTGAAATTAACATATATGCAAATATAAACAAGGGCACAGACAGAGAATGCTTGGAGAAATCGGTAGCAGTTCTCCGATTCTCTTCTCCGCTTGCCAGAACCAAAAACGGGAGTTGATAGATACTCCTACTTCCCAGTTTCGCTGCCAAGTGTTAATTGGCCAAGCAGGCTTAATCCCCGGGGCAAATACCATATCAACGAAAAGCACACCCCCGCTCTTTGAAGCCCTCTCACCTCAGTGAATAAAACTATTTTTATATACGAGGTAAAATGCCAAGCACGTAGCGCATTTCATTTCGTTTAATTTCATTTCGATTCGAGCCGTTTCTCCACTTTAAATGGCTGAAAACCGAAGCACAAACCGAAGCACAAGCCAGACACAAAACTTGGCTCGAACCCAAAACGCGTGCGTGCGTTCGCTGGATCTTTCTCCACTCCACACTCTCCACTCTCCACTCTTCTTGTCTTTGGTCTACTGTCTTCGCCACAAAATATTTATTTATTTATTTATTTGTTTGTATTTTGGGGCTTTTGAACAAAAAAGTGAAAACTACACGCGGGCAAGTAGAAACAAACAAATAAATGCCGAGGCAACAAATACAAATAAATAAGGAGAGCAGCTTATTACCAAAATGGAAAATTGCCAAACCAAAAATTGGTTTTTTAGAGGGGAAGGAAGGGGAGACAAGAGCTGGCCAGGTGGTGGGTGGAGATAGACCACTGGTGGATGTGACCAAGCGAAGCGATGAAGAAAGCGTGCCCAAGTGCGACTCAAAGCCACCGAAGGTCGATATGGCTAAAACACACTTGGTCTCGTTCATGGAGAGCAGAACAGCTTGTTGTGGCTGATGAGAAATGCATTTCAAATAAAACCTAGAACTGCGATGAATATATGTGAAAAGTCTATAAGATTTATACTTATTGTGGGTATTATGAACCCTGAAATATAATTATAAGTCCCTCCATAATGTAATTAATAGTAATAAAAAATATGAACCCTGCTAAAACTATGGCTTATGGTTAGTCAGCTGGTTAAATTTCTTTTTTTATGCTTTAATATAATAGTTATTATTTATTTTCAATGCTCTAATACATTTCAAATAAAACCTAGAACTACGATGAATATATGTGATAAATTTTGGGTATTATGAACCCTGTGATAGAATTATAAATTCCTTCATAATGTAATAAACAATAATAATAATTATAAAATAAAAACATGAACCCTGCAAAACTATGGCTTAAATAGTTGTGGTTAGCCGGTTAAAAGTATTTTTTTTGTGCTTTAATATAATATTTATTTTTTATTTTTATTATTATTTATTATTTTTTATTATTATTATTTATTTCAATGCTTTATACATTATAAATAAAACCTAGAACTATTATGAATTTATAAGACTTATACTTATTGTTGTTATTATGAACTCTGCAAAATCTATGGCAAGCTGATTTAATCTGTTTATTTTTGCTTTAAAACAATAATTATAATGTATTTTCCATGTTCTAAGACATTTGAAATAAAATCTGAAACTAAGCTTAATATGTGTCATTAATCTATAAGACTTATACTATATTTTGCGGAAATTATTAACTTTATTAGTTAAGACTATGGCTTAAATATTAATGGCAAGCTGATTTAAACCTACCAAGTTTAATTTCCTACTCTCTCTCTAGCTTTGTTTTTTTGTATAAAAAATAAGTTTTTAGTACAAGTTCACTAACATTTCTATTTTCTAATCTCCCCAAAACCTAAACAAATTAAATCTACAAGAATATTCATTATGTATTTATAACACATAAACAATTTCAAATTTAATGTAAATATATGCAGTGGCATTTTTTCTCTGTGCTCTCTCTCTCGTTGTTCTTTTTTTTTTCTCTCACAGTTTATCATCGTTTTGAGCTTCTCTCCTCCGCATTGATACAATTACTTAGCATATTGTTCAATTAACGGGCAGCACTTGGGGTCATAGGCAGCTTATCAGAGCCGACTTTTTCTCAGGCCAAGCGAGGGGTGAGTAATGGGTGCCCCCCTTTCTGTCCCACTTGTCCTCAAAAAAAAAAAATTGAACAGATTTATTAATAGAAGCTAGCCCCTTAAGTTTAGCCTTTTTCTATTATAAGTTAACCATAAAATTAACAACAAATATTATAATAAACTGTAATTCTTAAAAATAAAAATATATATATTTGGGAAAGAAATGTATAATTCTTGGAGCGAAATAGGAATTATATGTAACAAAAAATCAATATTTCTTCTAGATAATAAATAAATTTTGTCAAGAATCTATAGTTGTTAGTGTAAAATAACTATTTTTGAGCAAAAACCTAAAGTTCCTCGAGCAAAATAACTATTTTCAGTTTCCATAAATCTGTAATTCAAAACAAAAACACAAAAATATATAAAGTGAAACCATAGAATGTCTGCCTTACAAATTAGCGTTAATTGAATCGACTTTATAATGTGACACAATCATCATTTTCCCAGAAGATTTTATGATTCGCAAGTACCATTTCGAATTTATATGGAACTTCTGATCTTTATACATATATGTTATATGTTATATGTACATCTTGATATACTTTGTTAATGATTCAATCATTTTCCAATGACTTTCCTTGGCAAAGTTTTCCATTTTCGAAACAGCTGTCTGGCAAAAGCCAAGTGTGAAAACCGTCACTATCTCTTGGCCAAAAGTCACCCGTATGTAACTATAAAACAAAGTGGAGTATGTGCGCCCCTCCTTTCGCGGTCATATTGATATGGATTGCAGCTTATCAGCGGACGGACGGACGGACTGCCTCTGCCTCTCCCTCTGCGCCCAGATTGCCAAAGGGCGCTCACTCACCAATACAGCAAAACAAAAGAGCACAGCAGCGCGGCTTCACGCCTTTTTCCAACTGCTTTCTTCTTACCGCACCCCCCTGACTCTGGCTCTCGTCTTTGGCCTAACCACAGACAAGGTCATAATAATAGCAATTAACTCTGGCCAGAAGATGCCAGGTGCTTGCTTTGATATTAAAGATATGATTTTAGAGATGAAATTTTAAGGAAAACTATCAGAAGAAAGATTTATATACAAAAAATCCATATACGGTATTGTTCAAATTTAAAAAATAGGCGGAAATAAGTCCTTTACTACACTGCAAACTTTTGACTAAAATTATAATACAATATTGTCTTTACCTTGAATATTAATAAACAATCTTAACTAAGCTCCTAAACCTAATCCTAGTTATTAAGATCTATCGAGTCTTAACAAGCAACTAAGATGTTTTGTGAATGTGATTCCTAAACAAATCAATTAAATATCTTTTGAGGTTTTTACCAATTTATTTTTGAGACTGCTGATTTAGACATATGCTTTTTAAATGTTTTATTAATTAGACTATTATATTATTGATTAAACTAAGCTCAATGATTTTCAATATTTAAGATATTTCAAAGAGTAACTCCTAAAGCTCTAATTTTAAGCAAATGAGCAAAGGTGACTATAATTTTCACCGCCACTGTGCCTGTGCTTGTCTGTTTGTATTTTGTTGTTTCTTTTTTTTTTTTGTAAGTGCTTTGCCTTAACGCTTTTTTTTTAGCCGCTTGCCGTTATTGCTTAATTTCTCAGCTACACAAATACACCTATATAGATATACATATATATATATATAGAGGTAAGTATGTATGTATAGTATGTTATGGAGGCCCCAAGATAGAGCTGTGCAACTGTGTGCGCCGTCGTCGTTTTTGCGATAACTTTATTGATTTCGACTTGTGATATTAAAGTACCAGCAACAATTGTTTTTTGAGTTTTATTTGGGATTTGAGTTTTTTTTTTTTTAAATTTTTTAGAGTTCTTTTTTCGAGTTTTTTTTTGTTTTTTGCAAGGTAAATTCCACAATTGATTACGCACCCCTCTGGACCATAATTTGAATTTCTCTTTGAAGGAAGCCATGCTGCTTCCCTTTTTAGCGCCACTTTGTCAGGAGTCACCTCCTTCTTGTTTTTTGTTTTATTTTCTTTAATTATTTTGTGCAAATTCTGTATTATTTATATTTATTTATAAATCGAATCCAAATCCAAGCGAATTCCTGGGCGGAAAGGGGGAGAGACTGGCGACGACTTAGTGACGATGACTAGGCGACGGACGCGCCGGCAGCGAGTTTCGACCGCGACGCCGGCGTTGACCACGAAACTTGAGTCAACGGAACACACACACACACACGTTAACACACACGCAAAACACACGCACCAACGGAAGACAGAGCTCTACAAGTGCAAAAACAATTAAAAAAAAAAAAGAAAAAGAAAATAAAATAAAGGGTATATGTACGTATTTTCCTTTCTTAATATTTTTACGTAATTCTTTGTTATTGTTTGCTCCGTTTTGCAGGTGTTTAATTAGGCTTTGTGCTCTTATTATTATTCAGACCGCCTTTTCACTGGATTTCTTGTATTTTAAGCTTTATAATGGATATTTCTTCCAGGCACTTTTAAGCACAATTTTCCTTTTTATATATAAATCAATTTCTTTTTTTTTTTTTTGTCCGTCCGTTGTTGCTGTTATTCACCCAAAACTACAAACTGGCGACAATATATGACAATATATGCAGCGTTAAACGTCGTCGCCGCTAACGCCTCAGCCGGCAGAGAAAAGCCTACGGAAAATATACTAACAAAAAAAAAAGAGAGAGAAAAACGTACACACACACACACAAACTGCTGGAGCTGGAGCTGCTGCTGCTGGTGTGGGTAGATAACGGTTCCCCAGATATCGGTCCGCCGCAGTGGTAGAGCCCATTGCCCATGGACATATAGCTCTATATATGCACACACTTAGATAGGGTTCAGCGAAGGCGGCAATTGTGACAGAGGAAGCGCGACCGAGGCAGAGGCAGAAGCAGAAGCGGAGGCAGCGGCAGAACCAGCTGTTGCATGTTGGACAATTTGGCTAGAAAAAAAAAAATAACCCCGAACCCAAAAACAAGCATCTAAGGGATCTATCTCAGAAGATATATCTAACCAGCAGCCAAAATATGCTAAACTATGAAAGATCTTTGGCTCTGCCTCTCTCTATAACGAACATGTGAAAAGCTGGAATACAAGTCTTTAAGGGAAATATCTATCTCTAATGATCTAAATATCTTAAAACTATAATATATCTTTACGTACAAGAGTTTTTTAAAGCCCCATTAGAACTTTAATGAAACTATGCTAGATAATACAGAGTTTCTGGCGGATTTCAGTACCGATAAATCAAGATGCGATTATAATATCAAAATTAAGCAGAGATTTTGTAAAAATCAAGCAGAAAACTGAATAAATACAATAAGGAATGAAATAAATACAATAAGGAACTGAAATTAAAGACTTGAAAACCCTTATAGAACCCTGACAAAAAAGCAGGGATATAATAATTACAATTCATCCTTAGAAACAGCTACAATTAATTAAGTATAACGAAATCATTGCTTAATTTTGATATACTAAATACAATAAGAAATGAAATAAATACAATAAGGAAACCCTCATTGGAACTTAAATTGAAGACTTAAAAACCCTTAAAGAAACCTGACAGAAAAGGTAAGGATATAATAATTGCAATATAATAGAATTTCATCCTTAGAAACAGCTACAATGAATTAATTAATTAAGTATAACAACACTAAACCCACTTTGCAAGCTTTATAACTATTCACAACTAGTTCCCTAGTTCCAAATCTCTTGTCTTTTGGTGTGGTTTTCCTTTGTTTTCCTTATTTTTGTTAGCTGGGTTCGACTGCGCTGCCTTGTTTTCTTTTTTTTTTTCTTCTTTTTTCACTTTTCCCCCTCGCATTCTCTTCAACCAAACCAACTGATAAGCAGGCAATGACATTTGCCAAAGAAATCGACGAGCACGACGGCGGCGTAGAAGAGGCAAAAAGCCAGCGAACAAAGCTGACCGCCTGGTAGCAGTACCCCAGCCCTTTCACGATCCAAAAGTATACGCTATATAGCGTATATATAGCGCAATAAGGGGAAAGAATCTACAATGGATGTCACTTAGGAGATGACAGAAAATGCATATAGAACTATCTCTTATTGGTATTTCATCAAACTGAACAGCAAAGAAAGGGGGAAAGATCAACAAATATTATCGTTATCATTGTACATTAATTCTAGGTCAACATATTGAGCCTTAAGTGTGTTATTGATTTAACGGTCAATCATTAATCGAAAATACATTTAAATGCGCAATTTTTGGGAAGTCCCCCTAGCTGGGCGGGAAAATTTAAATTAAGTTAAAGTTACTTAAACGTATAGAGAAACAATTTGTAAGTAATATTAATTTAAATTACTTAAAATCAAATTTATTTTGAGTTATTATCACAGATATAAAGATATGATGATGCCACACCATGTTTATATGTGTATTTGATATATATTAATATAGATCTTCATAGATCTTGTTACTTTCAAGACATTATCATAGATATAATAGCAATAATAATAAACGTTTTCTTAAGTTTCTCATAAGAAATAACGATCATAAAATTGAAAGCTAATAAAAAAAAATGTATACCCCAAAAATTGCATTCTTTTTAAATCAATTATTTCCATAATATTTACTTAACTTGACTTAATCCTTAACAAATAAATCTCTGTACTTACAAACTCTTTATCCACGCCAGCTGTTGATCCCGCGCCTGAACCATTGGTGGCGCTGCTGCCATTGTTGCTACCGGTTCCATTACCATTCCCACTGCCGCTGGCTGCCTCAAAGAGTGCCGTGGGATCTCCACCGGAGGCACGATACTTCTCCACATCGGATAGCAGACGCTCCAGATACTCCACATAGAGGGTCTCCTGCTCCAGCTCCTTGCTCAGCTCACAGATCTTGAGCTTGTGACGCTCGAGGCTAGCCCGCACATCCTGCTCCCAGGCATCGGAGAGGGAGCTCTGCGGGAATCGCTGCATCCACAAACGTTGAAAGTCGTCGAAGACGCTCATGTTGTGTGCCTGCAGCTGCCCCCCCTGACGGCCGCTCCTCCTAGCAGCTGTCTGTTTTAGTTGATTTTAAGTTGATTTTTCTCCGTTTCCGATATATACGTATAGGTTTTTTACTCGGATTCCGCTACTGCTGCTGCTTCTGCTGCTGCTGCTGATGATGATGATGTTGATGATGATGATGATGATGTTATTAATGGTGACTTCTCGAGACGATGACGAAGAGAGGGCGAGGTTGGCTTTTATGTAACAACAAGCACCAGTTGTGCGTTGTCGCCTTCACTGCCTGCAAGAGTGAGTGCAAGGTTGGTTTGTGTGAGTCTCTGTATCTGTATCTGTGTGCGGAGTCTGCGTCTGTGTGTGTTGGTGAGTGCGTCGTCGTGCGTCACAGTTCCTTAACTCAACAGACTGGAAGTATCCTTGCGTGTGGGCAGCAACAACAACAACAACAACAACATTAAGAAAACCTTACAGAAGACTTCAAGTATATCTCGGGGATTTACAAAACAACAAAGGGCTGCATTTCGCTCAAGATACAAATGAATATCTTGCAGATAAAGTGCAAATTTAATCAGAAGGAAAGATTATTTTTAAGTTTCTTGACAGAAAACTTCAAGTAACCAAGTTTTAAGTGTATTTGAAGGAGGTTTTAAGCTATAAAAGTGTTTCTGGTAATGGAACTAAATACTACAATTTAAATCGTGCTTTTTAAGCCTCTTTTTCGAATTTAAAATATCATAAAAAGACATAATAAACTACATTTACTTTTATAAAAAATTAAATTTAATATGTTAAAATCTATAAAATGCAACGATAAAAGATTATTGATCTGGTAAAGTTTGTCTTCTTGAAAATAAAATGAAAATAATAAACCGATTTTCGAATTTCTACGCTTTCTAGTTGGAATTTAGTTGAGTTTTCGAATATCGAAAATAGCGGTACAGAGACCGGTTTGGTAGCCCTGGTTTTCGGAAGACTGCACTTGCACTTGCAGTTGCTTTTGTTGCCCTTTCGTATGCCATCTGTGTGCGTGCGTGTGTCTGTGTTTTGATGCTGCTGCTGCTCCTTCTTCTTCTTCTTCGTCTTCTTGCAACTTTGTTTTTTTTTCTCAAGTTGATTTTGTTGTCACCTTTTCAGCCAAGGCCAACAGTGCTGGCTGGCGTCTGTTGTTTCTTATTTTTGGCAAAACCTTTGGAGGCGCAGACGCAATGAATTTCCATCAAGTTTTCTCCGCGTTCTTTTTTTTTTTGGTTTATCAAAACAACAACAAAAGCAAAGCCGCAGCAGATTGACACCCACACCACTTTTTTCTTCTTCTCCTCCGTGACAGAGAAGACAATCAGTGGGCGTTGCAGCTGGGCGCAGCTTCAAAAACAAAAAAACAACTCAAAAAAAGAAACACTCGAAGAAAAAAAACAACTAGCCGTTGCCGCCAGCGATGCTCCTCCAGCTGTTGTTGTTGTTGTTGTTGTAGTCCCTGCCCAACCAAACACACACACACACAAACGCACACACAGGTATTCGGACGCACACGACGCAACACTTCACAGTTATGTTATCCTCAAGGATAATTGTGTTATGAATTTTCACACGAATCTGTTAGTGTTTGCCATTCCAATTGGGTTTTGCTTAGAAAAAAAATTATATTCACTCTTTGGCAAACACACACACACACACACTACTAACACTCGCACCGCAGAGAAGCGCACACAGACAACACATTTGCATATGTGCAGCGTCGATGGCGCATTTCTGTGTGTGCGTAAAACTCGGCTTTGGGTTTGGATTTTTTCGCCGTTTCTTTAATTTTGCTTGGCCGCCACTCACGTTTCATTTTCCGCCACGATTTTCATTCAACGTAAGGATGCACATATAATATCGCTCTTATTTTTCGGCACACACGCATTTAGCCAGTAGTTCACTTTCACATCACCGTTGCCAATTTAGCCATTTACCCGCAACAGCTAGCAGCTAGCGGGAAATGTAGCTTTTTTACAAGCAGTTTTGACGTTATTTTAGCTATTTTACCAGATCGTGGGTTTTTAATATTTAAGTAATGCAGTTTTCGGAGCGAATATGACGTAATTTCACCTTAATTTAATAAGAAAAAAATTAAGAAAAAAACATTATTGGTACTAGCTCATTATACAGCTTTCCTTTTTTATATTTGACTTATTTTAGCCTATTTTTGTTCTGAATCTAACTTATAACCTGGCAACACTGTTTTACATCGAAGGTATATCAGTGTTGCCAGAGCAAGTTTGGTTTTCCTCCTAAAAAATCTCAAAAAGTTGAACTTTCCCCCTAAAAAATACAAGTGTCCCCCTAAATTCAAAGATCGATTTATATGAATTTATGCCCCAAAAAGTAATGTATCATTATGAAATTAAATAGATTTCACCATTTGCACCATGTTTTTATAAAATTTAAATAAAACCTGCTTCGAAAAGGCACCTAAGCTTTTTCCCAAAACATTTCCCCCACTAAAATTCCCCCTTAGACGTCAAAAAACCCCTAAATGTGGGGGGAACAGGGTCTTAAGAAGTTTCTAATATTAAAGTACTCTGCCAATCGGCCTTCCAGGTTACAAACTGAAGGCCAGACTTGTGATCGTTCACTTACTTTTGACAAAAATTGAATTGAACTGTCAGTTGAGAATTTGAAACCTCTATTAAAATACCAAATACCAAAGGACAAAAAATACCAAAACAGTGCTGCCAGATGTCATTAGAGGCGGTTATTTTTTAAATTAACGTTTACATTTAAATGAAAGTTGAATGAAATCGAATTATAAGCATTACTTTGAACTACAAAACAAATAAAGGGTACAAAGTTCAGTCCATGATTCGTTATCGAGCGCTGTTAAGCGCTCAATCATTGATATTAATTAATTTTTTCTGTTTCGCCGCCGACTACGTATTTATTTTTAGTGAAGAAAAACATTGGCATTCCCTTCCGATCCCACACACTTGTCTGCAGATCGACCTTAAATCGTGGGCTTATCGCCACCTGTCCATTATCTCACCAGATATAAGATATATATAGTATATAATTAAGGCTAAAATTCGGTTTCTTTGGTCGCCGCCGGCTCTTAGTCAGCCTTCTTCGTTGGCTTGACAGCTCAGGAAACTTTCTATTTTTGTCCCGCACACAGATAGCTATGACGTAGCAAGAAGTTCATGGATTTGGCTACGGATATGGATATGGATATGGATATGGATATAGTGTGTTCCCTTGTCTAATCTTATTAATAAATAGATAACGGGAGGAATATATAAGGCGCCTGTTTTGGTCCGATGGCCATTGATAGGCGGTTGCCATTGCCGCAATAATTATATATTTCCTTTTTTTTTTTAACTATTTTAACTCAACTCCAATTTAAATTTAAGTTGGTAGTCTTAAGGATACTCATTGAACAACAAACTCTACACAAAATGCTGTAAGTAGAAAGGATATCAACAATAAAAGTAGAAACCAGCAACATATCATGTGGTTTTAAGTGATTTTAAATGATATTAAATGGTTTCAAGTGAGTTTAGGTGATATTAAATGGTATTAAAAGTCCTGGAAGATGTTCGTAGAAGCAAAAGTGGCATAACAAGTGAAAGCAAAGTTTTCTTCTTTCTTGAACTCTTTAAAAATAAAACTAGAAACCAAAAAGTTCTAATAAATAAAGAAGAATTTTATTCAGTTCCTTTATATATACACTGATAAAAAAGTTCAAGACTTTTGGTAATTTTTCAAGACTTTTGGTTACAAAAGTAGCGCAAGAATATTTTGGTCTTATTTTTTTTTAAGTTTTTTTGGTATTAAATGAAGTTTAAAATCTCGTAATTTCAGAGTTTTAAGACTTATATTAAGATTTTTGGTCTTTTATTAAGATTTTAATTTAAGAAGGCACAAAATCTTAAAGGAAGATTTAATTTTTTTTATCTGTGTGTATCAGAACTTTATAGTAACACATAATTTTTAAAGACTTTATCCAAACAAGAATTAAGAATCAATTAAACCTTTGAAATTCTTTTGGTTTTTAAAGATAGAATTACAAAATATGATTAAGAGTCTTTAGAAAATTTCAAAAAAGAATCAAAGATCAATGAAGCCCTTGTAATTGTTTTGGTTTTTGAAAGATACAATTACAAAATACTCATATTTCATATTTAGAAAATTAAAAAAAAATCAATTATAAAGCCTTTGGAATCACTGTCCAAAAATCAAGGATATAGTCTATAAAAACGCCTTAACGTGTTAACCAAATTCCAATACAATGCTCTATGTGGAGCTGTTGGACGCCCTTGGCGACCTATTAAACGGGTACGAGACCGAGATGGCAAGTGTCCCGCCGTCTCTTCTCCCCCAATTCCTGCGGCACTAATCCCTGATCAATGTCTCCATCTCTCATCCCCTCCCCTTCCAGGTGTTGCAAGAAGTATGCCGTGTGCTGGATCATCCTGGCGGTGGCCTTGGTGGGCGTGACGGTGGGCCTGGTCTTCGGGCTTCGCGGCAAGACGGAGGAGCCCCGTCGCATGGGTGCTGTGGCCTCCAATGGTTTGGGCTGCGCCGAGGTTGGAGGCAATATCTTAGACATTGGAGGATCTGCGGCAGATGCCGCCATTGCCACGATGCTGTGTGAGGGCGTGATGCTGCCACATAGCCTGGGCGTGGGCGGTGGCTTTGTGGCTACGATATACTCCAAGGAGACGGGCTTCATTGAGACTTTGATTGCAAGGGAAACGGCGCCGGCGGCATCCTCGCAGGACATGTTCGTGGGCCGTGAGATCACCGGCGCCATTTCCAGTGCAATTCCTAGTGAAATCTTTGGTTATTCCAAGCTCCACGACAAGTACGGCCGTCTGCCCTGGAAAATGCTCTTCCAGCCAACGATTGATCTTTGTCGGCGCGGCATCGAGGTGTCCCGGTATCTGGCCGGTGTCCTCGAACGGGAGGAGGAGCGCATCAGGAGTGAGCCCTCCATGGCCGAGATCTTTATCAATCCGAAGACAGATACTGTGTACAAGCAGGGCGAGATTATGTACCGTCACCGGCTGGCCGAGACCCTGGAGATTGTGGCCGACGAGGGTGCCCAGGTTATATACGGCGGCGGCCGGGTGGGCCGGAAGCTGGTCGAGGATATCCAGGAGATGGGCGGCATCATCACCGAGGAGGATCTGCAGAAATATGAGTAAGTTGGGGAGATTGAAGGGGTATTAACTGGCTTTAATCTTCACTCTTCATCCCCTTAGTGTTCGCTGGGAGCTTCCCCTCCATTCCCGCTTCAACGGTGGCTACGAACTCTTCACCTCACCGCTGCCCACCAGCGGCGCCGTGCTCACCTTCATCCTGAACGTGATGGAGCCGCTGTTCACGAGCAACACGGACAAGTACTGGCAACGCCTCATCGAGACCTTCAAGCATGCGTATGGACATCGTACCAATTTGGGCGACATACACTTCGAACCGGATGTCCAGGAGGTGTACGAGAACCTCATCGATCCGGCCTTTGCAGCGGAGATCCGTAAGTTGATCCGGGACAATACCACCTTCGATGACATGGCCTATTATGGGGCGAACTTCAGCAATGTCGAGGATCATGGCACCGCGCACATTTCCGTGCTAGCGCCCAATGGCGATGCCATTTCGGTGACCAGCACAATAAACAGTCATTTGGGGGCCAAGGTGCGATCCCGCCAGACGGGCATCATACTCAACGACGAGATGGATGACTTCAGCACGCCGGGCAAGGTGAATACGTATGGGATACCCGCCAGTCCGGCCAACTACATCAAGCCGGGCAAGCGACCCATCTCCTCCACCTGTCCCAGCATCGTTCTCGACACGCACGGCAATGTCAAGTTGATTGTCGGCGGCGCTGGTGGCTCCAAGATCACCACCTCGGTGGCCCAGACCATTCTACGTTACTTTGTGCTCAACGAGCCCATCGAACGGGCGGTGAACGCCGGCAGACTGCACCATCAGCTGGCGCCGATGACGGTCGACGTGGAGCCGGATGTGCCGAGGCATACGGTCGCCTATCTGCGCGCCATCGGGCATGAGGTGAACTTCCTGGAGAACGACAAGGCCTATTCGGCCCAAACGGCCATCGGGATAATGAGCAGCGAGCCGCATCCCGTCTGCGATCGAAGGAGAGTGGGTAGTAGTGCCGTTGTCGTCGAGCCGGAGCGATTGGATTGAGTCCCAGGGAGGAGCAGGGAACCTACATAGATCACTCATTGCACTCATTGTGGGCGAAGGCCATGCATACATCAAACCGAAATTCTTAAGATAAATCTACTGTATATACATATATATATATTATACTATATATTCGCATCACTAAATCTTGTTTTTTA
Organism: Drosophila punjabiensis; assembly: GCA_008042585.1. NCBI lineage: Eukaryota > Metazoa > Arthropoda > Insecta > Diptera > Drosophilidae > Drosophila > Drosophila punjabiensis. The sequence goes on from VNJR01007059.1 coordinate 169,693, forward strand.
TGTGTTAGTTAAGTTTTTCGTTTGTAAATCAGTTTTGTTTTTGATTGACTATTAAAATTATGAATTGTTCTTAGGAAAAGTTCAGTTCAGCTGGAAAAGAATCGATACAGATCGATTATAAATCGATATATATGTTATGTTTATATATATAACTCTATATGTTATGTTTTTCATTAGTAAATCCTTTTTCTTTCGTTAACTATTAAAATTATGAATTGTTCTTAGGAAAAGTTCATTTTGAAATCATTGCGGGAATGTAATCTGAAAAAAGAATCGATGCTAATCGATTAAAAATCGGTTTTTGCATGTAAAAACTTTCTATATGTTAAGTTTCTCGTTTGTAAATCCATTTTGTTTTAGTAACTATTAAAATTATGAATTGTTTTATAGGAAAAAATTCATTTTGATATCATTGCGGGAATATGAGCTGAAAAAAGAATCGATTAAAAATCGATTTTTGCATGTAAAAACTCTGTATTTGTTAAGTTTCTCAATAGTTATTCCTTTTTCTTTCGTTAATTATTAAAATCATGAATTGTTCTTAGGAAAAGTTCAGTTTAAAATCATTGCCGGAATATGAGCTGAAAATGGAAACGATGCAAATCGATTAAAAATCGATTTTTGCGTGTGAAAACTCTTTTAATACGTTTCATCTCCAGTAAAGCATGAATATATCCCCGATAAACTTTGTTTTTATTATATTTTTAGGTAAATAATAAAACAAATCAATGGACTTTTGGTTTGTGCCTTTGAAAATGTACATTTTCAATGGGAAAACATCGATCTGTTTTCGATTTCAAATCGATTGTAGCATACAAAAAAGATACATTATCGATTGAATTTTAATTAAATATAGATTGAACATTTGTAAACTTATATATTTTTAAAATGTACAGCTGAAAGATCAATAGTTTTTCGGTTTGAATCAATTCTTTGATCATAAACATAGAAAAAACTTAAATTTAAGCAAGTTGGGATGAAAAAATATCGATCTTTTTGCGACATAAATTCGGTTTTGGCACATATGAACATTATTTAATTGGAATTTTAGAAACTAATATGGATTAAAAGTTGATTATTGCATGTCTTGAACTGAAAAACTTTCATTTTATAAATTTAAACTTGAAAAATATCAATATTTTCTAGATTTCCAAACGAATTTCGCATTTAAAAATATGAAAAGCTTGCAATATGTTCCAGTTCTACTAAAATGTACGAAATAATGTCGAAAACTTTAGCGAGGCCTTGAATTTATTGTATAATTTTTGCGTTTTTGGGGTCTAACTTAAAGGGGTGTATATAGTAGGGGTTTGTGTGTGTGTTTGAATAAGTGATGTCCGTTACTCTGATACAAGGAATAACAATTCCCAAGGTATTATTTATATATATATATAAATGATATGATTAAACCTAGGGGCGTAAACAGGTTCCTGGAAATGCAAATCGCAAATGCACGCAATTCGAATTACATATTTCGCGGGTTCGTAGAACTGCGGGTCATTCGCCTCGCCTCAGTGCACTGCGTGTGTGTGTGTTGTGTGTGTATTGGGTGGCGTTTCATCGATTTCCGAATGGAATTATGGATGCACAAGGTTTGTACGAGTATATACCTGGGTGGGCACCCTTGACCCCTGTCCTGGGCCGTGCTCCTATACCAGAATGCGGTCACAAAACACTTATTGCACAATTTAATGAATATCATTTGAGGAAAAATAACGTCAACAGGCACAAGGCACAGCTCCTGCTGATTCAGCGTGTCGACCGTGTGATGAGATAACCCGCACAGGTCGCAATTGGATTAAGGTTTTTTGTTTGAGATTTACATGTGGAACATGTGGGATGGTCGTCACCTAATCGTCGTCATCATCTTCGAGGCGTTTGCTACGCTTCTTGGCCATTTTGCGTTTCTTGTGCAACGCCTCCTTGCGCATGTCCTCCAGATCTTCCTGCAGGCCTGCGTGTAAGTGAGGATTAGAGGGATTAGTCTACATTTTGAGACAGTTTCCTGTGAGCATACTTACCCAGCTTTTTGCTTATAAACTCCTCGCGCTGCATTTGTGCAAAACTGGACTCCATGTCGCGATCATCATCATCTTGATCCCGATACCGACGCTTATCATAGCCAAAGATACTGCGAATGTGCGAGGATATATCCTCCTCGCAGTCGCCGTCGTCGATAAAGTCGTCAAGCTCGGAATCGTACTCGGACTCATCATCATCGTCACAAATGCGTCCTTTGAGAGAGTGAAAGAAATCAAGTTTATATTGAAGTTAATATCAATATATATCGAAACTGTATTGTTATATATCGAAGATTGTATGTTATCGTCTAAAATTCTGTTGGGTATCGGACCATTATTATCGAAAAAATCGACATATAAATTAAGTTTACATTTGTTCAAACATTTTGTGATAATATGCAAGAGTGAAAGCGATCAAGTTTGGATTAAAGATATCAATATATCGATACTGTATTTCTTATATATCGAAGCTGGTATGTTATCGTGTTAAATTCTGTTGGATATCGGACCATTATTATCAAAACAAATCTAAATCTAAATTAAGTTTAGATTTGTTAAAATATTTTGTGATAATATGCGTCCTTTGAGAAAGATCAAGTTTATACTAAAGATATCAATATATCGATACTGTATTCTTATATATCGAAGCTTGTATGTTATTGTCTGAAATTCTGTTGGATATCGGACCATTGTTATCGAAACAAATCTACATCGAAATTAAGTTTACATTTGTTCAAACATTTCTTGATAATATCGATCACATTTTTCGATATGTTTCGATATATGTATCAGCCTTATCTCTCGATATATGCACTTCCCTTAACCTTATCCTTATTTACTCACTTTTATAGCCACTTGGCGGTTGCTTGCTCGGCTTGCCCTTGACATCCACTGGCGGTCGTGTTGGTTTCTTGGCCAAAGATCCCGAGCCCGCTGGACGATCTCTGGGGGGAAACTCTCGCACAGCTCCGTTCTTAATGGCGGCAGCATAGGGATTGCGGGAGGCCGGCGGCGGCGGCGGCGGCGCCACCTTGGAGCTACTGCCACTGGAGCTACTGCCACTCGGTCTTTCCGCTTGTGCTGCGGGCCTGGATCCCACGGAAGCGACTGTCTTATGATTATTGCTGCTGCTGCTGCTGGAGAGCTTTGTACTTGCTGCAGGATTACGATTGCTAAAAGAGGAATGGGAACTATGGGAGGAGGAGCTAAGGCTTGAGCTGGAACCGGAGCTCGGAGCTACTTTGTTGGGAAGAGGGGCGGGCCGCTTGAAGGTATCGATCGGCGCCTTGGCTTTGGCATCGCTGCTGAGTGGTGCAGCAGGCTTCATCGGCGACAGCTTCGGTATGCGTCCATTGGGCTCCATACGGTTGGTTCCTGGGATTGGCATTGGCTTTGGCTTGTTCTCGCCACCGCCACCGGCACCGCTCTCGCGCATTCTGTCGCGCTGCGCCCGCTCCTCTCTGTAACGCTGCCGCTCCTCCGCTTCGCGCTTCTCCTTGGCAGAGAGCAGACGCTCCGGCTCCTTCTTTCTCTCGGGCTGAGCAAAGACCACCGGTTCGTGCTGCTTCTGCTCGGCGAGACGGAGCAGAGCCTGAAAGTCCATGGGCGGCGGCTGAGCGGCACGCTTAAGCTTGGCTCGATTTTGCTGCTCCGCAAGTCGTTTCTTGTTCTCCTCCTCCAGCTTCTCCGCCTCGGGATCGTACAGAGTCTTCGAGGAGGAGGAGGAGCGAGCCACATGGGGCTTGGAGGACACTGCCTTGGATGGACCGGCGCTGCTGCTGCTGGTGCTTGAGCTTGTGCCCGTGCCGCGCCTTTGACGTGTGTGGGACTCGGCCTCCTGGAGCTCCCGATGGATGGCCGCCTTGACGCGCTCCTTGGTGCCGGAAAGGTCGCGCAGCGACTGCGGTCGACTGGGCGCGAAGCTCTTCGAATCCTGGACGTGCTGCACCTTTTGCAGGTACTTCTCGTACAAGGCATTCGCCTCGTTGGACGTGTAGCCATAATCATCGCCCTGCCCCTCGCCCGCCTCGTGCCCGGGGCCGCCGCAATCCTTGGCATCGTCCAGCACCGACTTGTTCGCCGACTTGGTCACCTTTAACATCTTGCGAATCTTATTCTTTGACTTCTCGTCACGCTTGGCCATCAGCTCGGCGACCTTTTGGTTCTTCTCGCGCCGCTTCTCCGCCTCCTCGGCCTCCTTCTTCTTGAGGAACTTCTGGATGTTGTTCGACAGCTGCTTGCTCTCCTTGCTCACCTTCTTCGGCGGCGAGTACTTGGTGTTGTAGAACTTGCCATCCTGCTGCTGCTGCTGCAAAACAGAACACAAAGCACACAGAGCGCGCACATGGTCAGTTCGGTGGAAGAGGTGGCGTGTGGGAAAGCAGGGAAAGCGCCAGGGGATTGGGGTCAGAGGCAGGCAGCGCGATCCGATCGTGAATCAACAGGGTGACCTTCCAGCTGGAAGGCAATACCGGCGACTTGCCACTCACCTGTTCCTTGGTCTCGTCGACCTTCTTTTTGGCGAAGTGCAGCAGCGCCCCAAAATCCATGCTGGATCGGTCTTGTTTCTCTCTACAAATTATTTATAAAAAAAAAATTTTTAGTGCTGAAACAGCAAAGGGAAAGAGTGATGGGAGGCAGTCGATACAAATGGCTGGCGATAACTGATTCTCTCAGCTGTTCAGTGTTGTTTTCAAGCGTACAGCTGCTGCCAGTGTTGCCAGATGTCGAATTTGGCTAGCTATAAAGCCAAATTAGACATCTGGCAACACTGACGATTTTTTTTAGGGTAGAAGCCAACTTTGCATCTGGCAACGCTGTTTGCTAGCAAAAGGTGGCAGCCCTGCGAACATCTTTAATTTTGTTTCCTTCGGATTTAATTGAGAAAACTGTATAAAACGTTTGCTGATTGGCGTCCAATTAGCCATGTCCACCGATCCCCAGCCAGTGGCCAGCGAGTGCGGCAAGTGCGGCAAGGCCAGCGTCCAGGAGGAGGGCTCCAGGCCCAGTCCCGAGGCGGAATCGGATGGAAGCCAAGCTGCGGCGACGGCGGCGTCCACACCTCCTCTGGCATCGTGCTGCTGCTCCAAGGAGGACAGTAGTGCAGCGACGGCGTTAAAGGGCGACTCCACGGACGAGGTGCTCATGGACATTGACAACGATCTGACCACCAATGAGCGGATGCCGACTGTGGACGAGCTGGAGCAGCCGAAGCTCAAGTTGAAGCCCATTGAGCTTGTGAAGCAGGAAAAGGAGGAGAAGTTGCTGGTGGAGCCAACAGAAGAGAAGCAGCCCTTAGCCGAGGAGCAGCCAACGAAGGCACCCGCGAGTCCGACAGCCATTAAAATCGAGGAGGCAGAGGCAGAGGAGGAGCAGGATGAGAAGGAGCTGGAGGAGAAGCAACACAAGGAAAAGCAACAGCAGAAGCAGGAGGATATGCCGCCCAGCTCACCGGAGGCCGCACCGCAGCCAAATCCCAGCCAGCAGCGTGTTGGCAAAATCACGCGCAGCAGCCTGAATGGCAACTTGGCCTCCTCCTCCGCCTCCGCCTCCGCCTCCCCCCGAACTCCGGCCATAATGAAGCGTCTGCGGAAGAGCACACGCTTCAAGGCCAAGCCAACGGGCGGTCGTGGTAATTCCTCCTCTGCCGCCGGCAACAGCAGCAGCAACCAATCGAATGGCCACAACAACAACAACAACAATGGTCCCAATAATGGAGCCTCCGGCAGCTCAACACATCTCGCCAGTGCCGGGGCCCATCCGAGTAATACCAACAAGCACGGCAAGTCGGGAGGTCCCGGAGGTCCTGGCGGCAACTCTCCGGCCGCCCGCAACCGGCGGACGCTGTTCAAGCGTCCGGCCCAGAAGACGCCCAAGGTGCAGGCCTGCACGAGGTTCGTGAAGAGTGTCTTCTACAAGGGCAGCTACATGCAGATTGGTGACATTGTTAGCATCGTGGACGGGGAGCAGAATCTGTACTATGCCCAGATCCGGGGACTCCTCGTGGATGCGTATTGCGAGAAATCGGCCTTCCTCACCTGGCTCATACCCACGCAGGACAGCCCGGATCCCCAGGAGGGCTTCGATCCAGCCACCTACCTTATAGGTTTGTCTGAGAGTATTCCTGGATTAACTCCCTTTTTGGATTGATTCTTATGCTTTATGATCTTCACAGGACCCGATGAGGAGCTCTCGCGCAAGCTCTGCTACCTGGAGTTCGTGATGCATGCGCCCAGCAACTACTATTTCGACCGGAGCACGCCCTTCCCACTGCCAGATGTGGACGAGTACACGGCCCAGCGATCGGGTGGCTTCATTTGGACGCGGCTGCCGGTGGTGAAGCGGGAGAAGGGGGAGCGGGAGCGAGAGACACGGGGTCGGGACTCGGGCCACAAGGCGGCAAGTGGAGCCTCCTAGCAGGATGGGGGAATGGAAATGGAAATGGGTTCCAGTGGGAAAAAGAAGAAAAAGTCCAGGGCCAGAGAGCTGAATTTGAATAATTTAATTTATTGAGTGGAACGAAACGAAACAAAAAGGAAAATACAAAAAACAACGTCTAAAGTGTGTGAAAAGAAATGTTTTTTTTGAAAATTCAAAATTGTAAGCTATGAAAATAATAGAAAACTAACCTGGTCTTCGACTAAGAGAACCATGTTTTCTTTAAGAAATAAGCAATAGTATTTTATAGGAACTTTAAAGGTAAAAAACTAACAGAAAAGTCGCTTTTTGTGGGCAATAAATAAAGATTTTTTAGAATATAATTTTAGAACTTTTTCATTTGACATATAAGCATATCAATAAATAATAATGTGTTTAATATTTAATTATTTTTAATTTGGCATCTAAAATTGCTTTGAATTCTTACATTTAATTGTTTATTAATAAAAATGGTTCAAAAGTACGGAATTTGTTTCACGAATACCCCTAATATTATTTATCGGAAAGCTCACAGTCTGGCCACGCCGCCTTCCATTTAAGACAGCGAGAGAGAGCGAGAGGCAAATAGTCTAGAACGAACAAAATACTTGAAAACTTAATGGCGTTGCCAGAAGGTTGAGCCAACTTTGAGTATTTGCAGAGCGGAGTGCGAAAGAGACCAAGCATGCACTATTGCCTCTCTCTCTTTCACAGTTTCTGTGAAATAAATGTTTAATCTAATTTAATTATTGCATTTCTAAGATGATAAACTCTTACACACAATTATTTTCAATTAAACCAAAATCACATATAGAATTTAGCCTCAATTTCTTTCAGTGGAAATAACAGCTCAAAAAGCGGGAAAAAGCTGTGTGTTGGCTCTCGGTGTGACCAGAGTAGCTCAACCGTTTGGAGCCGGATGAGAGGCGGTGAGGGTCACACTGGCTGCATTTCGTCCAAAGTTTGCACTTTTATGTCTTTTGTTTGTGCACGTGCAGAATAACATATAGATGCGCCGCAACTGAGCCGAGAGAGCACCTGCCGGACGACGACAGTGGACAGTGGACAGTGGACAGTGGTTGATAGCGGCCGGCCATGGATCAATTCTCGCACGACCTAACGGTGGCCCTCGAGGAGACCTCGCTGATGGACAGGGCAAGTGGCGTCGGTAGGTGGGGCTCGCGTCGCAGGACACGTTCCACGGGCAATTTGCGTAAGTAGCCGGTGTTATGTCCCATCCATTCCCGAGCTAACTAACAAGAACTAACCCAAAAATCTTGCTCAGCCTGCGCCCCCCAGCCCACGGAGGACTCCTCGAGCAGTCCCACGGACACGCTGAATGCCCTGGGCCACCACCACCACCACCACCAACAACAGCAGCAGCAGCACCACCGCCACCACCACCACCATCACCATCATCAGCATCAGCATCAGAACCACCCAAGTGCTAACGTGGACGGCCTGGACACGCACAACCTCAAGTTGCCGGCCAGCGACTCGGATGAGAAGGCGGAGGCGATGCTGCCACTGCGTCTGCTCTTGCGTCCGGGCGCCCTCGAGTCGGATTCGCTCAACGAGACCACCTTTAGTCCGGCCAGGTTAGCGGCCAGCTCTTGCCCTTTGAATTAGTCTTAAAAACTTAACAAATTCTTTAAATTTTTGGTTAGATTTTACAAACCGAATTCGCGACGGAAACGAAAGATCAAACGCATGTCCATGGAGTTTGAGTTCAGCAAGGAGACGCCGCACAGCTTCACGGAATCACCGCTGCAGCCGGGCATGCTGAGTGCCACGGGCACGGCCACCGGTACCATACGGAAGCGACTGCTCAAAACGGATGGCCATCGGTCGCATTTGTTCTTTTGCGGCAAGCGCAAGCGTTCCAATCGCGACAGATATCACGAGCAGGAGACGGGCAAGCTCTACACCACGCCCCATGCCACGCATACACTGGATGTGGAGCAGCATCAGCATCAGCAGCAGCAGCAGCAGCAGCGCATGCGTCCGAGAAGTTACTCCTCAACGTCAAAGCCCCTCACCGATCGCCTGCTGCCACTGAACAAGGGGCTGCTCTCAAAGATCAACCGCATGGCTGCCCAGGGACAGCAGCAGCAGGCCATGCCCAACCACCAAAAGACTGACAACAAGGACAACAAGGAGCTAAAAAGCAGGCAGGCGGATGATCCAGACGCTGGCCAAGAGATGGACGATGACTTGGAGCCGCTGTCCAAGGCAAAGGATGATGCTAAGGAGCTGCCATCGCTGCCGCCGCCGCCGCCAAGTGGCGCCGAGGTCCCGTCCGAAGTCATTGTGGACTTTTTCAGCATGGACACCATAGTCCCGGTGACCGATATCGACTCTTTGCTGCTTAGCACACCGCCCTCGGCTCCGCCGCTCCTGCGCAAGAAGACACCAGCTCCCTCCTCATCCTCCTCCTCCTCTGCAAAGACACACCATCATCATCGTCGACGTCGGTTTCAGACGTTACCGCAACCCCAGCCGCTGTCGCAGACGCACGCCCAGTCCATGGACTGCAGCGAACTGTACGACTTTCTTAGCTCCAGCTCGCTAAGCTCCTCCTCCGACAGCGAGGCGGATGTGGGCCATGGTGGTCATCGGCGGCGTCATGACACGGATCGCGAGGGCGACGACGAGCTCACCGACTGGCCGGGCAACGAGTTTGGGCCCGGAGCCAGGTATGATCCGAAACGAAAGCTGACCAAAAAATCGCTGCTACCACAAATTCGCTCTGATGACACCATTGGCGAGGATGACACCCTCATGTCGGGCACCGAGGCGGGTGCTATGGGTGGTAGCATGGAGCCGCCACCTAAATCGCCCGAATCTCTGCAGGATTTGCCACGATTCCAGCTACCAAACGCCGTCGCCGCCTCCTCGGAGCCCATCGAGATACTGAGAGAATCTGGCTGTGAGATGGAAACGAATGCGGATGGCAGTGGCATCATGCCGGCGCCGCGTCAAATCGAAAGCGAGATGTCGGGCGAGACGTCGAATCCGTTTCTATCCTCATCGCCGCCCGGCCAGGCCCAGGGACAGGAGGTGCGCGAAATTCGTGCCGGCTGCCGGCGCATAAACGGGGAGCGAGCCGGCTTTAGCATCAAGCTGAGCGTCAACGAGCGCCTCGCCCGGTTTCTGCAAGATCCACGACAGACCCAAATCCGGCTGCCAGACATTGAGCTGTACGAGCCCGATGGCAACCTCGGCAACCTGGCCACTCTCTACTCCCTCACCATGCTGGTGGAGCATGGCTGCACGGTGCTGACCAAGACCAGGTGCGCCGTTATCCCTTATTACGCTCGAAAGTTGCAAGTTTTTCAATTATTAATTCATGTTTGATATTGATGCTTAGGAACACCACTCAGTCGGTTAGCGTGGATCACTTGCCGCGTGGCCTGCAGCAGCAGCCGCCGAACGTTCTCTTTGGCGACTTCAAGCGACGCTGCTACGGCGAGGAGGAGCAACAGGAGCCGCAGGATCCCGAACGCAAATGAGATCATCCCTCAAGATCATCCCCAACTAGACCAATCCCTAGCGAATGCTGCTGCTGATGTGCGTCCAGTGCGTCGCTCCCCTTTCGAAGTACAACTCCGTGGGGGCGTCCTGGACCTGGAGCCCTGTTTCGCTTCGGTGGAGAGAGAAAGCCTTAGATTAAGCAGATTTTTAGCGTGTCTTTTTTTATTTTTTGTTGTGTGTCCTTTGTGCACCATGTCCGTTGTATATACTGAATGAATGTCTTTGGTTTCGCGTGGTGGCACCGTCTCTGGTTTCCTGGATCTCAGATCACGAAGTCGGAGTTAGCGGGCCACTTGGAAACGAGCGAGAGGTCCGATCGAAAGCCGTTGGCAGCCTTTTTCGCTGTACAAAATATAAAATTAATGTTTAAGATCTAAACTGATTATGAATATATATATGTATATACGCATACACGAATATTGGCTTATTGAGTGGACTTTGTAGAGATATTATGATATTATGATTTACTTTCAAATTGCAAGATTTCAAATCGAAATGGAAGAAATATTCTCGGAGGAATAACTATGCAGGGATGTCGAAGAAATTGGGGAGGTGAATTATGAATTATATCGAACAAATCAAAATTTAAACGCTATATTTTTTATGTTGAAATATCGATATTATTGGAAAATATCTAACTACTTGAATTTATCTGTCCTATTTTCGATTGTTTTGCTTTGATATATCGCACCGGGTATCGAATTATCACTCAAATTTACATCGCATTGTTCTAAATAACGATACATTGGCATTTTCTGTTATTCCTAGCATGCCAGAACATGTCACGACTTGCTTAAAAAGTGTCTTAAATATTTCCTAACCTAATTTTTAACTGATTTTTATATGAATTTCAAGTGTTTGAGCGATTTCAATGACATATCTGATATATAGTCAAGGAAGCTTTTAAAATTAAAATTTTTGTATTCCATTATTTAGTGAAATACGTTTTTTTTTATAAATTCTCTTGTAAATACATGTAACATTGGTTGTCATATTAGTTTGTTTTTGTAATTTTCTGCGGATGAATTCCTTTCCAAATGGCTTTTTAATGTATTTTTTCAGGTTTGTAAGACATTTTATATCAATTTCAAATATTTAAATAGTTCTAAAAATGTTTATATTTTTCGACAACCCTGTTTTTGAACGAACTTTGGCCAGGTTTCAACTTGGTTTAAGGATATTTAGCAGTATTTCCTAATCATTTCCATGGTTTCCTTTGGCGCTTCATTTCGAATATGCTGCCAAAGGGGGAAATTCCGTTAGTTTCCCGCTGCGCGTAGTTGGCGCATGCTCAGTGGGCCTCCGAGTGGTGGCCCAGCTCCGGAATGCTCGGCAACCCTTTTGGACATTCTCGACGGCACTCGGCACACGGCACACACTCGCCTGGCGGGCACTTGGCAACCCTCGCTGCCTGCCTGCCTGCCTCGCTGGGGGTTCGGTCGGTCGGTCGGGAAAGCGGCCGAAGAGCGGGGGTGGCAGCGAATAGCAGCAGCAGCAGCAGAAGCAGAAGCAGCAGCAGCAGCGGGAGCGTCAAGCGTCAAGCTTGCGGACGCCAGTTGGACGCAGCTCGGGACTGGAGGCAGCCACGTTTCCCCAGCAGCAGCAGCGCAGCCATCCATCCCATCTGTGTGTCGCATTGCCGCGAGTCGAGTGAGTGTGTGTGTGTGTGCGCCGTGCCGTGCCGTGCTGTGCCGTGCCGCATGTGTCCGCGATCCGCGAACGGGATGTGGATGTGGATGTGGATGTGTCTGTGCATGTGGTCACCGTCTTCTCCGTCGTCTTGGTCGTCGTCTCTCATCTTCATAGCCATTCGATCCGGACGCAGCATTTGGAAATTTGCGAATATTATTTGTTAACCGCCGGCTCTCCTCTCTGTTTTTCAACGCTCCCAACACACGACTAACGGTAATTTGTGTGCAATTGTGTGCGTGTTGTGGCTTGCTCCTTTGGCCAGTGTTGCAGCTCCTAGCTACTGCTGCTGCTACTGCAGCTGCTCCTGCTGCACTGCATCCTTCGACTAAGAACTGGCTGCGGTGTGGTGGCTTTGAGAGCGCCCTGGCCAAGGCGAGAGATTTCCGCGATGCCCCGCTCTGCTCTGCTTATTGATTTTTCACCAACCAACACATACACGCAGGCAGGCAGACACCCACACATACGCGAGCACCCACTCTCGCAGAGAGCAGTGCTGCCAACTCAGCCATTTTGTGCGTGGGAAAATTAGCCATTTTGAAAGCGTTAAAAAGGAAAGCGGAAGTGCCAGTGGCCATTTTTGCTATTTGCAAATTTTGTTTTCTTTTTATTTTTAAGAGTTAACTTGAGGGTTAACTTGCATAAAGTAAAAAACTTCGTTTTTGATTTAAAATCTTTTGGTGAACTCAACAATCTTAATAAAGAAATAATAAATAATAAAAAATAATAATCAAAATAAATAATAAAATGATCTAATATTTATATATTTAGTTATATTTATATTTTCCATAAATTAATTGGTATTTTTATCACTTCCTTTAATTTCATTATATTATTTATTTTTTAAATTCCTTAAATTCCTAGCCATATTTTTCCCCCCCACACATATGGCAACACTGGCAGCGGAAGAGCAGTCAAGGAAGATGGACAGAGAGAGCAAGAAGAGAGCGCATAGCCATACGCAAGCACAGTGGCTTTGTAACGGCCGAAAGCCACACACACACACATGCAGAGAGACATACATACACGCACAGATAGCTGAGCTAATCTCTTATCAAGCGCCGACTGTCCCACTCTCACCCCCGTCTAAGCCACCCCCCCTCTCCCCTTGCACACACTCATTTACATTGGGGAAAAAAAATCAAAATTAGTCATAAACTTGGGACTCACTTTTAGGACCTCAACAAAAAGGATATATAAACATTTTAATGTTGATTTAAAGTAAATACGAAATATAAATAAATTAAACTCATAGTTTACCATCAAATATAAATTTTTATATAGAAAAATGGCCACAAACTAAGCTAGAAATTAAAAATAAATGGATAAAATTATGCATTGCCTACTTTTCAGCACATTTTAGATAGATATCAAATCGCCTTTGTTTTTATAATTATTAACTTTGCGTTTTTAAACCCTCTTTCTCTTGGTGTAGGAGCACTGCCATGGGCCAGGAGGTGCTGGCGTTCCGGGCATTCCCTGCATGCTGCGCCAGCATGTGCCTCATCATCATCCTCTCGCGCGTGTCGCTACCGATCTCAGTCTCGGCCTCTCATCTCCGGCGCCGCCTCCTCTCGGTGTGAACTAGCTCACCCGCCCGCTCGGAGTGGCGCAGTTGGAAAATGAGCGCGTGCGAGACGGCGGCGGCTGGCGAGGATTCCGCCACCAAGTCCGAGCTGGAGTGCCAGCCGCCGGAGGAACAGAAGAAGCATGAGAAGCTAGAGAAGTTGGGTAAGCTGGGAAGCGGCAAACAGGAAAAGCAGAAGCAGCAGCAGCAGCCGGAGAAGCAGCCAGAGAGACAGCCAGAGAGACAGCCAGAGAGACAGCCGGAAAGGCAGCCGCAGAATGGCAAAGCCGAGCCAGAGACCTTGGACAAGGCACAGCTTCCCCAACTGGAGTCCATACGTAGCTCTGTCCTGCTAGACAGTAGTGCTGCAGCTCCTTCGATTGATGCACTGGTGGCCTGCAAGGATGCCCTGCTGGCCCAAAAGCTATTCGCCAGCGGCGGTACAACACCCGGTCCGAGTTCCAGTTCCACAGCCACTTCAGGAGGAGGAGTAGGAGGAGCAGGAGGAGCAGGTGGGTCAGGTGGCGGCTGCTCTATGGGCGGTGTGAGTGGCAAGGATCTGCTCAAGCTAAAGGAGCCCATGCGCGTGGGTTTCTATGACATCGAACGTACCATTGGCAAGGGCAACTTTGCTGTGGTAAAGCTGGCCAGGCATCGCATCACCAAGAACGAGGTGGCCATCAAGATCATAGACAAGTCGCAGCTGGACCAGACCAACCTGCAGAAGGTCTACCGCGAGGTGGAGATCATGAAGCGCCTGAAGCACCCGCACATCATCAAGCTTTACCAGGTGAGATGAGAGAGAGAGAGTAAAAGCGAGCAAATACTCACCTGTCTTAACTCTTATCCCAGGTTATGGAGACCAAAAACATGATCTATATAGTCTCGGAGTATGCCAGTCAGGGGGAGATCTTTGGTAAGTACCTTCCTTCCATACAGCTCCCAGATCAGATCCTTTGTAACACTTTCCCTGCTTTCCTTCCAGATTACATTGCCAAATATGGCAGAATGTCGGAGTCGGCGGCCCGCTTCAAGTTCTGGCAAATCATCTCGGCGGTGGAGTACTGCCACAAGAAGGGCATCGTCCATCGTGACCTCAAGGCCGAGAATCTGCTCCTCGATCTCAATATGAACATCAAGATCGCCGATTTTGGCTTCTCCAATCACTTCAAGCCCGGCGAGCTGCTGGCCACCTGGTGCGGCTCACCGCCATATGCCGCTCCGGAGGTCTTCGAGGGCAAGCAGTACACGGGTCCGGAGATAGATATCTGGGTGAGTGAGCTCCCTGGAATATCTTAAACCTTATAACTTAATAATTACTCTCTCTCTCAGTCCCTGGGCGTGGTCCTGTATGTCCTTGTGTGCGGCGCTTTGCCCTTTGATGGCTCCACGCTGCAGAGCCTGCGCGACCGTGTCCTCTCCGGCCGCTTCCGCATCCCCTTCTTCATGAGCTCCGAGTGCGAGCATCTCATCCGTCGCATGCTGGTGCTGGAGCCCACAAGGCGCTATACGATCGATCAGATCAAGCGTCATCGCTGGATGTGCCCCGAGCTGCTGGAGCATGTCCTCATTGCCAAGTACAATTTGGGCGCCGAGCGGCAGTCGGCGCTGGAGCCCAGCGAGGATATCCTACGGATAATGGCCGAATATGTGGGCATTGGGCCGGACAAGACGCGGGCGAGCCTCAAGAAGAACACCTACGACCATGTGGCGGCCATCTATCTGCTCCTGCAGGATCGCGTCAGTCATAAGAAGGAGCAGAGCAATGGTTCCTCGGTGGCAGTGGCCTCCTCATCATCCTCCGCCTCCCAGCAGAGGTTGCTCTACAAGAGCACCAAGATCGACCAGCAGCAGCAGCAACAGCAGCAGCAACAATCCAAGACAATATCCACCAGCTCGATCCTGGCCAAGGATCAGGCCCACAAAAGACTTAGCCGTCATCAGACGGTGCTCATGAGCGACCGACCAGTAGCCGTGCCCGATCCCAGTCACTATTACGCCAAGTACTCGCCTCTCCAGCTGCCACTCCAAGCCCACTTGGCGGGCTATCTAAATGGAGGAGGAGAAGGAGGAAGAGGCGGAGTATTGGAAGTGGAACCCCCACCTGGTATTCCCTTGCCCATGCGTTACACTCCCCTGCCAGCGGCTGTTTCTCCGGCGCCCTCCAACTGCTCCTCGAACTCCTCGCGGATGGGAAGGCACAGCCTGAGCTCCAACTCGCCGCGAAGCCATCGCCCAGTGGCCATATCCCTCAGCATTGACAACAATCCCTCGCTGGCCAATCTTCGCTGCAGGGAGATGATGGAGCAGGGAGCAGGAGGAGCAGGAGGAGGACCTGGTGTACCCTTGGTATCCAAGCAACTGCATCAGACCATCAGCGAGTACATCATCAAGCAGAGCACCGAAGACTGCCGGCAGCTGCTGCAGCAGGTGAGTAGGAGCAGGCATCTCCTCCAGATTTCCATTTGCACAAATCCTTAACCCTTTTCCCTTCCTTTCCCAGTCCACAGCTGTGGCGGAGGGCAAGGAGGAGTCGCCCAAGTTGCCGGAAATGGGAGCGGCTTCCGCCGCCAGTGGAGGATCAGGTTCAGCATCGGGACTGGGCTCCAGTTCGGGCGAGAGCAGCAACACCAAGACAATAAAAGCCATGTCCGGCTCGAGCAGCTTCGACTCGCAGGCTAATCTCGGCCAGAGCTTTCGCTACAAGATGTCCGCCGAGGCCACCAAGCTGTTCCAGACCCTCCAGGAGAGTCCGCTGCCCGTGGAGGTGAGTCTAGAGTCTATAGATTTCACTCTAAATCTCAATATATATATAATCTCCGCCAGCAACGGAGCAAGCGACGCGGCCACCTAGGCAGCAGCACCAATGGCAGCGGCGGTGATTCCGGCCAGGAGATGAACGAGTCCAAATCAAATGGCGACAGTCGGTCCGAAAAGAAGGTCCTGGCCCAGGGCAGCTCCAGCACAGACGAGGGCTGCGAGACGGACCAGGGCAACGATCCTGGTTCCGTCTCCCAGGAATCCAAGGACAGCAATGGCGGTGGCTCTGGCAAAGGCCCAGGACATGGTCATGGACATTCACTTGGACATGGCCAGGCTAATGGCGGACCCACCTCGCACTCGAGCAGCGATCTAACCCACCTGACCGGCGCGGGCGGTGGCGGCGGCGGCGGCGGCAGTGGTGGCGGCAGCGGCCAGAGCCACCGAATGCGCTCGTATGCGAGCAGCAGCTCCTCCAGCGGCGTCCTAGCCGGCAGCGCCGGCAGCTACTCGAAGAGCCTCAGCCAGAACCTGAGTCGCGGCTCCTCGAAGAGCAACTGCAGCGGACCGTACGATAGCCTGGACTTTGCTTTGCCCTCCGGTAAGGGCAGCCTGCCCTCTTGCATGGGCTCCAGCTCCATGCTGGCCACGCCCACGCCCGCCTCCGGTTCGCCGGCGGCCGTCTCCTCGGAGCACTCGTCGGAGCGTTCGTTGTATGGCAGCCACAGCTCCTGCATTCACATGCCGGGTGCCTTGGCCCTGGGGCTGGGTCTGGGCTTGGGTCTCGGCCTGCCGCCGCCCAGTTCGGCGTCGACGCCCACGCCGAATCCCACGCCGCCGCCGCCAAACGGAGGAGGAGGAGGAGGAGGAGGAGGTGCTCCCTTTCTGGACAAGCGTTCGCCCATCCATTTCCGCGAGGGACGGCGGGCCAGCGATGGCCTGGTGGCCCAGGGACTGCTCAGCTCGGGCAGCCTGCTGGGCACCAGCCGGGTGTACGGAAGCTATCGCTACGAGCAGGCCAAGCGACACAACTGGCTGGAGATCCAGCAGCTGCAGCAGGAGGCGGCGCACCAGCATCAGCAGCACCAGCACCAGCACCAGCATTCGCATCCCCATGGACATGGCCAGGTGTATGGCCTGGAGGAGCTCTGTCAATTTCCCAATGGTCAATTTTATGCCCTGCCCGCCGGCAAACATCATCCGCTAATGACGCTGCCCCATCACCATAGACATGCTCATGGTCATGGCCATGGACACGGTCATGGGCATGGACACGGTCATGGGCATGGCCATGGACATGGACATGTTCAGCATACACTGTTCCATCCGGGTCAGGCGGCCGCTCCGCCGCAGCTGCTCCTGGAGGCCGGCGCTGGCGGGGATTTGTATGGTCATGCTGCTGCCGCCGCTGCTGCTGCCGCTGCTGCAGCAGCTGCGGCCGCCTGCTATGCACCGCCACCGCCACCGCCGGGTCTGTATCCGCATCCGCATCATCCTTTGGGTGTGGCCAGCGGCGTGGCAGTGCCCATGTCACCCATGCAGAAGCCACCGCTGCAGCAGCAACTGCTCCAGCATCGTCTGCTCCAACAGAAGCGTCAGCTCTTCCAGAAGCAGTACGCTCTGGAGGCTCAACTAGCCGGGCGACATCACCAGCAGCATCAGCAGCAGCAGCATCAGCTCCATCAGCACCATCACTTTGGCCACCCGCAGCCGGTGCCACCACCACCGCCGGCTCCCAATCCCGAACAGCATCTGGCCGAGGAGCTGTATGAGCTGGCCCTGCTGGAGCGACCCAGGAGCGGCACACCGCGGCTGCAGCACTCGATGACGATGCCGGGAGCTCATGCCTTCAGCCAGATGAACCTGAAGACCTCCTACATCAACCAATCGGATCAGGGTTCCAGCCAGGGAGGAGTAGGAGGAGGAGGAGCGCCAAATGGTGGGGCTGGAAGTGCTGCTGGAGTGGGTGGAGGAGCATCCGGATCAGTGCCGCCGTCCACAGCACCGGGCACGCCCACGGCGGTCAAGTGCAACCCGGCCACGCCTCACGGGCACAGCCTGGAGGCCGAATATCACGTGAGTTAATGAGCTAACCAGGGGTTAAATATATTTCCAGCAGTTAAGTCAACTAGGGGTTAAATTGATTAAACCTCAAGTTGAATATATTTTCTAAAAATGTTTTCTGTGGAACTATTACAAGTTTTTTCCACAACTTGCAGTATTTAACTAGTGATTAAAGACCTTAATCCCAGGTTTAAAACTAACTATTAACTTAACTTGGGGTTAAGTTAATAGTTAGTTTAATATATTTTTAACAAATATAATATCGATTTACTACTAGATCACATTTAACCAGCGATTAAAGTCATAAACCCCAAGTTTAAATTAACAAATTCCTTAACCGCCGGTTAACTTTACTTGTGTTTTTTATAGTATCTCATAGCAATTGATTGAACCTCAAGTTAAATATATTTTCTACAAATGTTTCCTTTGGATACTAACTATTCAAAGTTTTATCCACAACTTGCAATAATTTAACCAGTGATTAAAGACCTTAATCCCAGGTTAAAAATTAACTTTTAACTCAATCCCAAGTTATACATTTTTAACAAATTCAATATTGATCAGCACTACTACTAGACCACATTTAACCAGCGATTAAATTCATTAAACCCAAGTTAAACTAAAAAAATAAGTACTTGTTAAAATCCTTAACCGCCGGTTAACTATACGTTTGATTTTTATTGCTGCTTTCCTCCACAGACATCGACGCCCGTGCTTAGCTTATTCACGCCCAACTGGCAGTCGCTGGTGAAGCCGCTCAGCGAGAGTCCCATCCTGGAGATATCCGAGCACTTGGAGTCCGTCTGAGCGGGATGAAGGGGGAAAGAGGGGCAAAGGGGCAAAGGGGCTAAGGGGGATGCTTTACCCGGGGGGGAAGGCATCAGACTAATGGGGACCTTCATAGGTCACCTTTTTTTATTAAGCTCGCAATCGCAATTATGAATTATTTGATCCCATATACGATATACAAACCATGCATACACATATATATATATACATATATATATATATACATATATATATATATACATAGCGGATATATACAATAGACGGATCCATCTGGAACTGGAAAAGTAGAGAACTGGAAGAAGCTATACGATGGAATCAACGTAATATTGGAAGATTTAGTTGTGTTACTAGCCTTAAGTAGTCCAAGTTTCGTACGCATACACGCCGACATATACAATATGTATATTGATAATAATAGCGTTAAGCTATAGCTCTACTTATGACTTATGATTACACTATATACACACACACACACACACTCTTATAAGCCCCCGGATAGGAGGAGTACGAGGAGGAGTACCGAGGATGAGAACAACGTAACTACATATATCAATTATTCGAAGCATTTATTGGGGGCATAGATAGGGTATATCCATATACGGATATATCTATTATGTATTGGTACAATAATTAGCGACAAGCAAACAAAAAAAAAAAAAAACAAAAAACAAAAAAAAAAACAAACAAACATCGATTGTTCTTAAACATGGAATTCAAATGTAAACCAGATATTAAAGTCATTTGGTATAAAATGCAATACACTTCTGGAGTTCCTACATTACATATAGATATATATAGATATAGATATACAGATATCGGTTTTGGAAGGGGTTTTGATCCTGTGACTAGACACACAAATATATCGAATCATTATCATAATCCTGCTGGGGGACGGAGGACATACAAAGGCAATGATGTTAGAGAGACGAAAACGGAAGTCACGCTGCCGATTTTCCCTGCTTCCGCTTCCGCTGCTGCTGCTGCTGCAACTGCTGCTGCTGCTGATGCCGCTGCTCCTGGTGATGGTGAGCATCTGGCGAGCCATGGCACCTCAACAGATTCCAATAGGCCCGCCGATACTCGGAGCTCATTAGCACATAGATCAGCGGATTGATGCAGGTGGTCAGGTAG